>JAJOOF010022906.1:0-19894 GCA_029582545.1 Solanum lignicaule | reverse complement strand
TTTAAATTGTTTTTTATTTAATATATCTATAAATTTTGTGGTGTTGACACGTATGCATTTTCTCCTCTCCTATTATATATAGATAGATTTGTTTTTTAAATTGTTTTTTATTTAATATATCTATAAATTTTGTGGTGTTGACACGTATGCATTTTCTCCTCTCCTATTATATATAGATAGATTTGTTTTTTATTTAATATATCTATAAATTTTGTGGTGTTGACACGTATGCATTTTCTCCTCTCCTATTATATATAGATATATTTGTTTTTTATTTAATATATCTATAAATTTTGTGGTGTTGACACGTATGCATTTTCTCCTCTCCTATTATATATAGATAGATTATCAAAATTACCTAAATAATTAATTTGAAATTTAAATTTTAAAAAATAAGTGGCTAATCTTATCCTTGAAAGCACCTCATTTTTAGATATTAAAACGTAATTTTTTTCTCTTTTTTTTTTTTTTTGTTTCTATTTATATTTAATATTCTATTCCGTTAGGATTTTGAATTTAAAAACAACAATAACTGTTTGTTACAGTTTAAAATTTATCCTTATATAAAAAAAGTTGTGTTTTCTATCTTCATCCTTCTATAGACGAATCTTCTCCTCTTTTCCTCTTATATATTTTGTATCCATTATTTATAATTTTTAATTTTTTATCAACTTTTAATAATTGTACTTTACCCTCATATGTTTGTTCGATGTTTTGAGATAGAGAGAAAATAAGAGTAAATGGCCTATGAGAGTGAAAAACATTCAAATTTATGTACCATTTGGTGAAAGTTATTGGAGAATTAGAAAGATAAATGTAAGTTTTCATTCTCTCGGTATTTATGTGTATTTGAAAAATTTTAAGTTGAAAAAAATATAATTGATATAATAATTTATCTATATTATATGCTTTAGTAATTTTCATGGCCATACATGGATGAAATAGATATAACTATATTTTAAAAAAAAATATATATGAAAAAAGTTGCACGATGTTAATGATATATTAAATATATGTTCTTTTTCATACTTATTTTTTTTCCTATTTGAACTCTAAAATTATTAGTATGGAATGCTAATAATTTTCATTTGTTTAATACGGGTAAATAAATATGTTCTATTCATAATAAATAAATGGTGATGATAAACTCTTTTATTTTAATCCATGTTGAAATATGCAAAACAATGTTCAGGATTGCTGAAGAAAATGTTGGAAAGGAAAATTTTGCAACGAAACACAAATATTAAAGCCTAGCAATATCATAATTATTAGAATATGATTATTCCTTCATAATATTTATTCTTATAAAGAGTTTCTACTACTTATTGTTGTAAAACTGTTGCATGGTTTTAATTATATAATTTTAAGTACTTTTTATTTATGTTTATCATTTCACTATTTTAGTTATGAATAATTACATTAAAATTGTATATATTCACAATTGCATTTTAATTTATAAAAGATACAAAATAACTTTGTAAAGTCTTTCTGGAAATCTTTTTAAAACATAGTATTTAAAAAAAACTACAATTGCAAATTTTAAAGCACAAATGACTTAATTGTAAGTATATATTTTTATTTTATTAAATAAAAACTAAAATCTTTTCGAAAAATTCAATTTGTTAGGACCTACAAGTTGAGAATCCACGCAACAATAGTAGTTTATATCATTTACATTTTCGGTATGCTAAGATGTTAGATATGGTAGATTAGAATTGAAGCAAATTAGGACTCTTTTTTCTTTTATATGCTATACTGTTAAAAAGATAGACATTAAAACTAATTATTTTAAAAATATTTAAATTTGTATTTAACTTTACTTCAAAAAGAAAAAACTCAATATCCAACTAATTAATTCCATTTTTCATTTTCCCCCTTAAATATAGTACTTGGTTTTTATTGACAAACAGATTCTATAGTTAGATTTAAAACTTTTCATTACCCTCTAACTTCTAAACTAATTGTAAAAACTTTTAAAACAATATTTATATTGAAACATGAAAAAGAAAGTTGATTATTCAACTAAATAATTTCATTTTTTCAATTCTATTCTCAATATGAGTTAATTATATTGATAATTACTGTTGAAACAACCAGTTCTAAAACCTTCACTACCTTGTCATTTCTGAACAATCTTTTTAATCAATTCTAAAAAAGTGTAAATCTTTTCATAAAAAATATATTATAAATCTATATTTCACAAATATCATGCAAAAAGATAATTGAGTATCGAATTATATAATTCCCTTTATCATTTTAACAATGCATTTATTGTTATTCCTTTTCTTTTTTAAAAAAAAGAGAGAATTAAAACTTTCGACTATTATTTTAAATAAATTGTAAAGTTTTTCATTTATTGATTATTTTTTAAAGAAGAAAAAACAATAAATTAGAGGCATTTTATATTTATATTAGAAAAAACGCTATACATCTCTTTTATCAATTTTTTCATAAGAAATAAATAAAATAGATTAAACAATAAAATAAACAATCCGTTTTAAAACTACCTATTACTCATTTACTTCTGCACAATTCTATAAAGTAATTATATCTTCACATATTGTCAATAAATCATATTTTTAAATGTGATTTTTTTTCAAATATACGTTTTATTTTTATCTGTTTGAAATAAAATTGAAATTATCAAGTAGAAGAAGAGCAAACATTCAATATAAAATTAGAATTTAATTAAAAAAATATAGTGATATATGAGTTATTAAAGAACCATAAAAATATAAAATGTTCGTGTTGCAAATTAATGGTCGTATTCATTAAGATTATTTATATCTTTAAATCAATTTTCTATTATATTTTATATACAAATTTAATACGGTATAGAATATTTTGAATCTTTGGTTTTGAATAAAACATATATAAAATGGATCAACATGTCATTTAATCATATGATATTAAATATATATTTCATATGAAATGTTAGAATTAATAAATTATTAACCTAATTTTTTGTATTCAAACAACATAAAAAGAATAAATTGTATCTTTGATGTTCGATCAAAGATAAAATAGTCATACAATTAATAGTGTCCTTACAATTTTTTTAATATAATATATTATTAAAAAACCTGTAACTTAGCTTATATAGCTATATATATATTTATTTATTTTTTAAAAACTAAAAGCTTAGATGTATGATATAGCTATAGGTATGGTATTTTAATACAACAAATTAAATTGTATACTAATAATCTTAATTTAATATGCTCAAATAAATAAGTTAATGATTTGTATTATTATTATTATTATTATTATTATTATTATTATTATTATTATTATTATATAATAATAAATTAAATATATTATTAAGTTCATAATATATTTTATTAGTTAGTTTTAATTATAAAATTATTACATTTTAAATTATCCACGCAATGCGCGGGCACGTATACTAGTTAGAACATATAATCAAAATAACTTAAAGTTCTTTTCTTGTAAAACTGAAGATGACGTTTGGCCATGCGATACCAAATCCCTATATGAAATCGTGAAATGGAATCAACATTTGGACATGCGATTGCACAAGTTTATATTTTGTTAAAACAACCCCACATTTATATATACTAGCCATTTATTTCATACGTAAATAAAATTTATAATCATATCATTACTTTTAATTTTTTTTAAAATTCAAACATATGTCTAGTTATAAAATAAAAACAAAGAGATAATAAATGGTCTAAGACCCAAAAGTGGCCCACATGAAAGAACAACAAAAAAATTAAAGAAGCAGTAAGTAACCAATTTGGAACATGGTTCCCAAAATTTCCAAAATTGGTCTGTCCGACATTCCTCAAAATCACACCAGACGAGGCTTCATCGTCTCCGATGGAATGTCGGCCTAATGTATGCCTTCACTAGCATCGACTCCAATAGACCAGCTAAAATCATCAATGCACCCAAGTTCGGAGTGTAATAACTTATACGTTAAAAGGCTCTCACTGACGCCATGATTCAACACCCAAGAAGACTTCTTCAACTTGATGAGTGAACATCTTAGCTGGGATCAAGGTGCATGATGGATGCAACCACACACAAATCACTCTTCGTAAGGAATCGATTGGACTTCCATTTCAATTCATACCAATATTAGAGAATTCTCCGTAAATCATCGATCTTACATGGGATGGGATCCGTCGAAGCTAATACCACCATGTATGATTTCAGATCTAAAGAGGTAAGCATCCTAATATTGATCTCATAGCAGAATTTAAAATACATAATACTTTACTAAGCTTTGATGGTGACTTTATTTCTTTCTTGTTGCAGTGTAGTATCATTGTCTTGATATTATTCCCTTGTAATTATTCCTATCATAGCCCTACGTATCAACTTGTAATCTGTGCATCTATGGTAAATCCCCTATTTTGAATCTTTTTATTCTCAAATTAGAGATTTGATTCTTTTCCAATTGAATGATGGCTTGTGCTTGTTGTGGTAACTCTTGTATGTGGAAATATCTCCGTGTATCTATACCTGCAAAATGAATGATATTACTAGTTAAAAAATCGGCTAGTTTATTCCCTTCTCTAAATGTGTAAACCACCTCCACATTCCTATTGTGCATTGAAAACTTTGTGTTTCTCACATCCATAGCAACAATCCAAGGAACCTCACAAACCCAATCCAGGATCTTTGTAATCAATGAATCAGTTTCTATAGTTAATGGTAGACAACTCTTTTGAACACAGTAATCCATACCTTGTTTTACTGCTCTTATTTCAGCTTCAATTGCTGAAACTTCTCCTATTTTATGTGATTCAGCATATACCAAATCACCTTCATCATTCCTAATACAAAATGCCAATGCACTAAGACCAGGATTTTCTTGGCTACACCTATGAGTATTACATTTGAGACTCCCCAAGGAATGGAGTTTTCAAGTCACCACTTTGCAACAGTTTAAAGGAGCATATTCTTCCAAATGTTTAACAATTAGTGGCCAAGAATTAGGTATTTCATTCAACCATGAATATCTAACTTTAGCCAAAAAGAAAACCATTCTATTCACACCTAGGATCAAAGTATGTTTAGACATAGAACCACCATTTCTAATAGCATTTCTTTTCTTACAAATGAACCAAATAATGAAATCAGGGACTGCCTTAAACAAAGGTTTTAACTTTGAGCAATAATCAGCTTTCCGCCATAATCAATGACTTGTCTTAGTTGCATTAGGGTTCCTACAATAGCCAATGAAACACCTAATATCAAGTAATGCATAACTACTAGCTAAAGTATCATAACTTACCAATCATTGCATCCGAACATGATCTTGTCGAGCTCGAAGTGCATAAGGCCTATTCTGTTTCTAACCACCATTGAACCTGAGGAAGGGTAAGGTTGAGCCCATCGACGATTATCTCCCTCATTCTTAGCGATCGAAGGACAATCCCTTATCTTATGATCCATTTTTCCACAACCAAAACATGCATTTGTATCGGCTAGACACTCACTTCTATAGCTTTTTCCACACCTTTGAAACTTGGGTACCATTTGCTCACTAGAACCATTACCTTGGGAACGATTACCTCCACCGGACCTTGAATGTGAGAAATTACGATTATCCTTTCTTGCCCTCTTTGACTCCCTAGTTTTCTCCTTGAGCTTCTAATATTCTATTTTTTGTGCATGCACTATCAAACGGGATACATCCATCTCCTTAACAAGTATGACAGTTAGGCATTCTTTGACCACCAAGTTAGAAGCACCCGACAGAAACTTACTCATCCTTGCCCTTGAGTCGACAACCATAGTTTAAGCATATTGGACAATTGTATGAATTTCAAAGCATACTCCTTCACACTCATATTTCCTTGACGAAGGTTAATGAACTCAAGTACCTTGCCTCCCTCATCTCAAAGGGAAAGAACATGTCACGCCCTGAGGTTACCCCCTAGACGTAACACGACACCTAGGATCACGAGTGACACCGAGCTAACCCTGAGTCTGGCATATATCAAGCATGCTGAAAATGACTAAGTAAGACATGTACTATGCGGAAGCTAAAAACAATGGATATCTGAACTAGGGAAAAGCCCAACTAGTCTGAATATATATGATATAATAATAAGAGTTTAGTGATGACTGAAACAACACTTAACAACTTGAGCTGGATCTACTACTATGTCTAAAAAGTCTCTACTGAATTGAGTTGTTGGGACATGCCCCCAGCTACCCTAACGAAACTGAAAACTAGAAATAAAGACTAAGATAGAAAGCATGTCTATTGACCTCAAAGTATGAGGACTCACAACTAAAGCTGCTGAAGTCGAATCGAGAATCTATCTAAGTGTAATTTGGATGTTGAGTGCCTGAACCTACATCATGAAATGATGTAGTGCAAAGTATGCATCAATACTTGGAATAGTACTTGGAATGTACTGAGCATGCATTATATAGATATGCTAAGCTGAACAAAGTATATAAGCTGAACAATGTATAACTGAGCAATGATATAATCTAAACAAGTATATAAATATGTACTGAAGTATAACTGAAAACTAAACAATGCAATGACCAAATACTAATCAAGAAGGTAACATGTTGAACTGTAGACTGATGTAAATGCTGAAAACCTAGTCAATGCACTAATAGTCTCACTATGGGAGCTACTATTAGCCAACATAAACCACGTGAGTTAAACATGGAGTCCGATGTATACGCCCCATCCATAGGACAAAATATGCCTTGCCAGGGGTATAGAGGCATGACTGTGCGTGATCACTAAAATTGATACCCAACAGAGGGGACTTATAAACCTACGCGGGCACGTAGTTTTAGGACTTTGAGGGTACGCTGAACCTTAGTCCAACTCGGTGTTAAGTCTACTCCCAACTAAATATTCATGAAGCTAAAATGCACTAAATACTGAATAGCTCAAAGCTCACATGCTAACTGAGAATGTAACATTTATATACTGTGAATTTAACATTCAAAATATGCAGCATGAATTTCTGTGTGACTGGCCTAGCAAGTATAAATCATGAACTAGGATAAATTTACACAAGCTAGAGTTCTGAGTTCTATGCAAGAAATTATACTAAATTATCAATAAACAAGTTATTTAGATCAAAGGAACCATAATCACAATACATCTTGAAAATCTAAGGTTTGAACAATTTATGAGTATATGAAGAACTAACTGAATTCTGGGACCTAATGGGTGAAAGGAACCCACTAGTGAAATCCCACATACTTGGTGACTAAATCTACGGAGAAATTCTTTAGATTTTGGGGCTGAACTTCAAAGAACACATCTGCTTGTTCTTGGAAGAAACTGGTGACTTTTCCTTTTCTTTTTTCTCTAAGTTGGGTAATTTTTTGGAGAATGAGGGTTCTGGATATGTCTGACTAGGTTATTACTTATTAGGCTTAGATTGAGTAAAACGATGTATTTTAGGCATCAAACGATGTAGTTTAAGTGTCCATCGCATATGGGGGATGATAAAAACAACTCTTACTTAAGGCTAACGAAGTGCCACTCACGAGGGGACTGATGGGCCGTCGTTTGAACCACTGCCCGTCAACTGGGTCGTGGTTTTGGCCCTGCCCAACATGGGTCTACTGAAACGAGCATAACTTTTTACTCCGAGCTTGGATTTTAGCAAACTCGGTGGTGTTTGAAAGTGGATTCACTTATCTTTAATTTGATCAGTCATGGGCCACCTAATTCATTTTGTACCAAAAGATATGACTGTTTGAAGTTGCTCCAACATCATTTATTTCCAACTAACTACTAACCCTCACCAACAGCCAGACCTACAATCCGTAGGTCCAACCACGAACCGTACTGGTCGGCCGTGGGTGGGATCAGAGACCCCTAAATCTTGGACCCCAAAGACGGGTACCCTACCTACGGACCATGGGTCCATCAACGGATAGTGGACCACGACCGTAGGTCTCATCTTCTTGGATCCGAGGTGTTACAGAACATATTAAGAAAAGCAACCTTAAATTTATCCCAATCAAGAGGACCCGCATCAACCACCATCTCTTCCTTACATTGTTCAAACTCAATTTGAGGGCAAACTCTGCCTTCTCAACCGAAGTCACACCCATAATTCTCGATTATCTTGTAAACCTCATCAATGAACTTTTGAGGATCTTTCTCAACCTTAGACTTAAGAAATTCTGGATGATTCATGCTTGTAAAGCCCCTCACTCTAGTTGTCGTCGTACCCACATTTGGGTTCATGGGAGACACAACCTCCCTATTTTCTGAGTCGTCATAGCTTAGGCTAATGCGTGAAATGCGGCTCGAAACTCATCATTAGACACTTGCACGGCAGAAGGACAGATCGGCACTTGGGGAACCTCTTGTCTCACATTTTTATGAACATTCCTTCTCACATAATTCCTTCATGGAGGCATATTCTATAAAACATAAACAAGAGTTACGAGAGGAGGACTTTTATAGAGATAAAATCTATGGCATGACTTTACAATAATGAAAGAAGTGGAATTTCTTAAACATCTTATAACTACCTATTTATAAATATGGGGCACTTCAAACTCATGAACACGACTCTACTCGACGTGGCTTATGAGACATCCTAAGACTTTTCTTAACATTGTGCTCTGAATACCAAGTTTGTCACAACCCAAAGGACAACCTAGACGTGACGGGACGTATAAGACCCCGAGAGGTCCTACACAAGCCACTTAGCATACATCATACAAGGCAATAGAAATAAAGATTAGAAAATATAATATTTTAAACATCAAAGGAGTTTAGAAAATTGGAAGTCTGAATAAGTTTCAAAAGTGATCTAATACATCATAAGAAAGGTAATTGGGACGTAACCCATACATAACATACAAGCCTAAAACAGAAATGACATAAAGCAATAAAAAAGTCTCGATCCTCGAAAAATGAGGACTCACCAATCTTCCGAAACTCAAAAGGATCAACTAGCCACGAGTGAAGGGAGAAGAATCGTCAACCCCTACATTAGTGAAACAATATAGGCACAAGTATGTATTATTATATGGAATGTGCTAAGTATGAGGGGAATGCAATAAAACATGAGACGTGATCATAAGGGGATCGAAAACATAATGTGAATGACTTATTTTAAACGTAGTAAAATCATTTAAAAACATTCATAAAGCATTGACACGGTCAATGTATTTTAAATTATAAAGGAAGCTTCATAAAATATTAGTAATTAGCATAGTTCATTTTTTGGGAAGTTTACCATTAACCGACATAGACCATGTGAGCTATAACATGGAATCCATAGTCTGCCCCACACCAAAAAGGGATGTCCTCACTTTCCAAGGTAAGGATATGAAGTCTGAGCTAAAGTGAATCCACTGGCTAATGTCTACCTACGACTATCATCCTATGGTGGCACATAGTTTATTGGACATGGGTAATCGCCGCTAGTCCACTCCATGCTAAGCATAAATCCACGGAATAGTCATTAATCATATTCATATTATCATCCATGGAAAATTACAATTAATATACTAATACAAACTAGAAACATCATAGAGTAGCTCCTTAGACCATGTGTGAGAAAACCTTTCGTCATCCATGATCTTTTCATAATAGCTTTGTAAGGCCCATAGTCATTAAATTCATACTAAAGTTACCCAACTATTAGTGGAAATAGTTTTAAAAGTGTGATCTATAATCATTGATGACATATCCAGATACCATACTAATCAAGACCTAATTTAGGAAAATAGCCCAAAAGCATTAAGGGTAAATCTAGACATCATTCATGTCATGTGGCCAAACTTCATAGAACATATAGATACCTTCATATATAAGCTTACATAAGTCATACGCATTGATTTCATGAAAATATGCATGATTTCCTAAAATTATATTCATAAGTTCAAGCTTTTTCATAAATTCATGTAAGTTAGGGTTTATAGTTAGAATTCATAGACCAATGCATGAGTTCACATGGAATTAGTTGAAAAGCATGTAATTAAGTCCAAATCATCAAAATAATGTCATAATCAAGTAATTTAATCCATACAAATAGAACCCATAAGAAATTGAGAGAAAACCTAATTAATTTTGGGAAATTGAATTGGAGAATTGAAGAAACTTTGGGGGTATGGGTGATTGGAACCCGGTTGATGAACTCCCTACATACCTTGATTGAATCCCTAAGCAATGATGAATAAAGGAGAGTTGAACTTGAAGAACCCTAGCTTCTTCTTCTTTTTTGTTCTAGAGAGAAGATTTTTGGAGAGAACCTTGGAGAGAATTTAGGAATTTGGTCAAGTTTAGAGAATTTAGGAGAATGAATTGAAATGAGTAGTTTTTAAGACTTAATTTACTATTATAAATCTTTAAATAGGGTTTAAACAACGTAGTTTAGGTACCAAACACTTTGAGGAAATACTAAAATGACCTTAACTTAAAAACTGACATAGTGCCTCACGAGAGAGGCTTCACGGATCGTCTAAGGCTTCACGGTCCGTGAAACACCTCACGAGCCGTATAGCCGGGGAAATTTCACCTGCACAACAAGGCTTCACTAAAATGGGCATAACTTCTTACTCCAAATTCAAAATGAGGCAAACTTGGTGGCGTTGGAAAGAGAACTCAAAGACCTTTAGTTTGAAAGGCAACTGATCACCTACATCATTATGTGCTGTGAGATATGATTGTTTGAAGTTGACCCAAAACTTAAAACTCACAAAGTTCCTTTCACGAACAACTTCACGGTCCGTGAAAAGATTCATTACCTGGTCCATAGCTCGTGCAACTCTAGACGTCCCGTGAAACCCTTCATAACAAAACCTTCAAGTTTAACTTTCACCATTGTTGGTTGTACGACCTGTGATACCCTCTACGGGATGTACAACCTTCTGTACTCATGCAGTTGTATTGAACTGAAGCCTTTTATCTTTTTCATTTCCAAGTTCCATGATTTCTGATGTGTTACATCTATCTAGTTTTTTATAGGTAATTGTGTATTAGCGATTCATAAGTAATTGAGTGTTGTAATACAAGAGTAGATTACTCCAATCCAAGTAGTATAACTTTCTTGAAGTATAATTTTTCTTAAGCAATTGCTACTGGACATTATTTTGATCGTCATAGTTCCAAACTGGCATGTGTATTCATTCTTCTATCTAGTTGTTGACTATGTGTCAACAATTCAAAATTAATAGGTTGTTCAAAACCAAGAAGTTTAATTTTCTTGAAGTATAACATTTTTTAATTAATTACTACTAAACATTATTTTGATCGTCGTAGTTCCAAATTGACAAATATTTTCATTCTTCTTTCTAGTTGTTGAGTGTGTGTCAAACAATTCATAGGTAATTGATTGTTGTATCCAAGAATAGATTCCTCCAATCCAAGAGGTATAACTTTGTTGAATTGGACTCTTCTATTAAAAAACCTTCTTAGAAAATCTTTCTATTTTCGTTACCCTCAATCCTCTCTTTTTTTTGTTACCCCCAATTCTCTCTTTTTTTCATTACCCCCAATTCTCTCTTCTATGGTTGATGTTATCGCTGAACAAAATTTTTTAGTTTTCTATTGAAGCAGGTAGCGATTTCTGTCTATGTTGGACCAGTAATGTTGATTTTTTCTTGTTTTGATTTTTATGACATCTTTCGGCTAAAACGACATTCATGTTTTTAGGTCAAGGGGTGCTAGAAGGGTTTGAAAATCTATAATTTTATTATGATTCTTGGTATTTCTTCAGAATTTTGAGTTAAGAGAACCTACTTTTCATTTGTGTTTTGTTAATGGGTATTTCATTCTCCGGGCTAATCATCAAGCTTTGATTTTCTTTGTTTGTTAATGTACACATTTTTTCTGCTTTTTTTTTCTAAAAGGGAAAAAATTACACTAGCAATTGCCATATCTGCATTTTAATTTTGATCATCTGAACTAAACATGAGAATTTTCTTAATTACAGTGAAGGGGGTCTTTGGTAATTCAATTTCAAGAAACTCATCTGCTACAAATTGCAACGAAGTCAGGGCCAGAAGATTTTCAACAAAGAAGAACTTGCAGAATTTTGGTGCTTTGAATATAAAGATGGAGGAGAGCTAATGATTTGTGACTATGGGCAAGTCCCTTCTAAAAAAAACAATTTTATGTTTGGTGTATTTGATGAAATTAACTAGAAACATGGTCATTATAAAAATGTTTCTAAATGATGACTATGTTTCGAGTTTATTTCATCAAATATACCAAAAACAAAATTGATTTAGCAAAAGGACTTGCCCATAGTCACAAATCATGAGCTCTCCTCCATCTTTACATTCAAAAGCACCAATCTTCTACAAGTTCTTCTTTATTGAAAATCTTTTTGCCCCTCTTCGTCGCAATTTGTAGCAGATGCATTTCTTGAAATTGAATTACCAGAGACCCACTTCACTATAATCAAGAAACTTCTCATGTTTAGTTCAGATGATCAAAAATAAAGTGCATATATGACAATTGTTAGTGTAATTTTTTCCCTTTTAGAAAGAATAGTAGAAAAAATATATACATTAACAAATAAAGAAAATCAAAGCTAGATGATTAGCCTAGAGAATGAAATACCCATTAACAAAACACACAAAAAAGCAGGTTCTCTTAACACAAAATTCTGAAGAACTCCCAAGAATCATAACAAAATTATAGATTTTGAAACACTTCTAGTACCCATTGAACTAAAAAACATGAATGTCGTTTTGATCAACTGAAAGATATCATAAAAATCAAAACAAGAAAAAGAATCAGCATTACTGGTCCAACATAGACGCAAATCACTACATTCTTCAATAGAAAGCTAAAAAGTTTTGTTCAGCGATAACATCAACCATAGAAAAAAGAATTGGGGGTGATTAAAATAAAAAGAGAATTGGGGTAACAAAAAAATAGAAGATTGAGGGTAACGAAAATAGAAAGATTTTTCTAATTAGGTTTTTTAATAAAGGAGTCCAATTCAATAAAGTTATACTTCTTGGATTGGAGGAATCTTTTCTGGGAAACAACAATTAGTTACTTATGAATTGGTGACACACACTCAACAACTAGACAGAAAAATAGAAACATTTGTCAATTTGGAACTATGATGATCTGTCACGACCCAAGGTAGCCCCTAGGCGAATATGGTGTATAAGACCCCGAGAAGCCCCATACACGCCACTTAGCTTTCATCGTACAAGATAATAGAATGAAAGAGATTAAAAGACAGTTCAATATATCCAAATTTTTATAAAGCATAACGGAAATCTAAACATTGCCTTAAGCCATCTGGAACATAAGAATGAATCTGGGTGAAGCCCGTACATCATGTTCCAAAACTGAATGTAAGGAAAGACTGAAAATAATAAATGTTAGATCCTCGAAGCATGAGGACTCACCAAAACTCGACATATCCTTTACGAACTCTATCCATGAAACTGGGAACCCTGACTGTCGAACCCTACATTTGGGGAAACGTAGGCAAGAGTATGCATTAGTACAAAATATGTACCAAGTATGATTGTGACGCCCCGAGGATACCCCCTTGATGTAACACGGGACCTAGCATCACAAGTGACCCTAAGCTAACCCTGTGTCTGGCATATCATAAGCACACTGAGAGATACTAAATAAAATAGATACTATGCGGAAGCTAAATAGTAGATAACTAAAAGTGGGGAATACCCATCTAGTCTGAATGTGTAAAAACATACTAAGAGTTTGGAGTAACTGAACAATCACTCAAAACTAAAGCTGAATCTAGTGCTATATCTAAAAATCCTCTAACTGACTAGAGTTACTAGGGCACCCCCCAAACTAACTCTAGCAAGATTGAAAACTCAAATAAGAGACCGAATATGAAAACATGTATATTGTCCTCAAAGTATGAGGACTCACCACTGAAGTTGTTGAATACGGGTCGGAAATCGATCTATGCGTGATCTCGATGCTGAGTACATGAACCTACATCATGAAAGGATGTAGCCCAGAGTATGCATCAGTAGTTAGAGTGTACTGAGCATGCAGGATATAGAATATAACTAAACAAATATATAAGCTGAACAAATGTAATTGAGCAATAACATAATCTGAATAGAAACATAGATACTGAAATATAACTGAAAACTTAGCTAAATGCAATGATCAAGTACTAATCATGAACTTAACATGCTGAGACTGAATATTGAAGTATAACTGTAAACCTGGTCAATTGCACTAGAGTCTGACTGAGAGTGCCACTACTAACCGACATAAAACCACGTGAGCTAAACGTGGAGTCTGATGTATACACCCCCATCGAGAGAACCCAATATACCTTTCCAGGGGTATAAAGGCATGACTGGCGTTATCACTAAATATGTTGCCCACAGAGGGGACTTATAAACCTATCGTAGTTCTGGGACTATAAGGGTACACTGAACCCTATTCCAACTCGGTGCTAAGCCTACTCCCAACTGGAATATGTATATGACATGGTGTGACTGAAATACTGGATAGCTTAATGTTCTTACATGCAAATATGAGAATGCAACATTTAGGAACTGACAATGTAATATTCAAAAACTGGAGCATGTTTATTTGTTTAACTAACCTAGCAAGTGTAATTCGTGAACTAAAAGAATCTACACAACTAGGATTCTGAGTTTCATACAAGGAACTAAGCAAACTTTCCCAGGAAACATGATAATCTGATTAAGAACACTATCACAGCTAAATCACAACCAATATCTAAGGTTTTTAGAAACTCTAGGTCTAAACAAGATATAGAGAATCAAGAATCTGACTGAATTCTAGGGACCTAGTGAATGAAAGGAACCCACTAGTGAAATCCCACATACCTGGTGGCAAAATCTACAGAGAAATCCTTCGATTTTGGGGCTGGAACAAAAACAAATCTTCTACTTTTTCTTGAGGGGTTGGTCGACTCTTTCTCCTCTTTCGCTCTAAGTTTTTGGTGAATAAAGGTTTTGGTTATGTTCTGATTAGGTTATTAGGCTTAAACGTAGTAAACAACGTAGTTTAGGTGCCCAACGCATTGGGAAAAAGATCAAAATGGCCCCTACTTAAAATTTGATGAGCGCCTTCCACAGACCCTATGACGGTCGGTCAAAGGGACCACGACCTGTCAAGTGGGTCGTGATCCTTGGCCAGTGACTACTGGTTTCTGGGGTCCTTTTACTAGTGCTCCCACGGACCGTGTGGAGGACCACAAATCATGAAGGACACCATGGTTCTTCACTTGGGCTGGGGTCTGCTGGCTCAAGGACTACGGATGCCACCACAACCCGTCAACAAGACCGCGTCCCGTGGAGGGCCCTGTATTCTGATACCAGAGCCTAGATAGCTCAGCCTCACCTCTACGAGCCTTCCCATAGCTCGTGAGGTGGTCTACGGCCCATGAAGGTCTCCGTGGTTCACCACTGCTGGAAGGGTGTGAGCCACGAGTAGGTCGACAAACCGTGGTTCCTTTCACGATCCGTGAACCCTGTCGTGGTTCACCAATTTGTCTGTTGTTCTGGTCTGATAAGTTCAAGTATGATTTCTGAGGTGTTACAATGATACCCATGCACATAACATATAAAAACATGCTTAAAAGAGATACTTTCATGAAATGTAATGACCAAGCTAAAACATGAGATAAGGTGATTATAAAACATGAGTCATAAAAACATGGTCAATGCACATAGTCATCATCTTAAAAATGTATGAGATACTTCCTTGAAGTAACTTTAGTTCATCATAGGTTGCTTGGGGGAAGTAGCCTTAACCGACATATAAGACCATGAGAGCTATCATTATGGAATCTGGTGTCTCTTACACCGAAAAGAGTTGTCCTACTTTCCAAGGTAAGGACCATGGAGTTCTAGCCTATGTGGAACCACTAGCTAATGTCTATCTAGATAATCCTATGTTGGAACATAGTTTATGGGACATGGGTAATCGCTACTTGTCCACTCGGTACTAAGCTTATCTTCCACGAAATAGTTCTTATTCATATTCATATTCATCCCACCTCTTAAAGTATGACATGGGTCATCACCTCTTGTCTTTTAATTATATAGCAGGGGTAATCACCTTTTGCCTCATCATTAGAATAGTTCCTTATCATTGGTTCATTTTAGGTGAGAAAACCTTTCAACCATAAGGACCCTTATTATGTGAGAAAATCTTTCACAAATCATGTTTTCATGTGTATATGAGAAATCCTTTCAACAATACAACAATAACAACATCATTGATACTTCACTCTCAAAGCATCCTTAAAACATTTACATCAGTTTCAAAAGAACATACATAATTCCATAATTCACTTTTCATGGTTCAAAACTCACTTTCAATCATCAATATCTAGAAAACATGGGTTGGACATGGGTTCATGGGAATTTATCATTAAATCATGTAATTATATCAATTCATTCTTTATAGATCATAAAACAATCAAATACATCAATAATTAAAGGAACCCATGACATGGACGAAAACCGTAACTCAATTGGGGAAATCTATCTTTATAAATTGGAAAATTTGGGAACTCCATGGATGAAAACTATCATACCTCACTTCCAATTACTTAACTTCAATGGAGGAGTTGGAAACTTGACTTGGAACCCTATGTTGAACCCCTCTTCACCAAGCTTTCTGGAGAGAGAAATATTTGAGAGGAAGACTTGTTCTTCTTTTGTAAAATTCATAGAATGACTTGAATGGATTGATTTTGGTGTTAAAATCACTTATATAGGGGTTCTAGGTAAGGGTAAAACGACATAGTATCAAGATAAAATAATTAGGAAAATACCTAATTGCTACTGATTTACAACTGACATGAACCCCTAGATTGAGGCCCTCACGAGCCGTCTTGGCAGTCGTGACCCTGGACCAGTGGCTTGGGAAGGCCCCTTGAACCCTTGTCCCACCTCACAACTAACTTCACGAGTCATTTTCCCCTTCACGACCCATCTGGAGGTCAGTGAGAAGGGGCTAGCCTTGGGGTGGGTTCTGCCTCCCCTCATTGGCTACCACCACGGGGCATGAGGCTCACCACGAGTCGTCTAATGGCTCGTGGGATGGGAGACCCTCTTGTCCAAGCATTAGAAGGCTCCACGAGCACTAGCACGAGCCGTGGTGCCATTCACGACCCATCAAGGGCTCCATGAAGAGTGTCATGGCTCAGTTATGGGCTGGTGACCTCCCACTTGGCGCCTTTTATAGACTTCTTGATTACGAGGTGTTACATTATCTCCCCCTTGGGATTTATTCTCAAAGGGGTTTTTAGACATCACATGAAAGAGAAAAACTCAAATCTAGCAGCCCAACATGCATACATTTACATAAATTCACATATCCGAGGAGGAAACATAAATTCCAAGCAAAAGCATGTTTAAAACATCATATCATGAAGTCTATATGCCACTCATACTCAAATTCACGTAAACATGTGGAAATCAATCAAGTTGACTCATTTTTTCCCCAAACCTTAAGTTTTTTCATGATCATGCATAAATGAGGAAATCATGGGAATATCTAAGACACATGACACCAAAGAGTAAACCATGAGGAACTCAATACCTCAAGCTAGAGTAGGAGTAGAAGGAAAGAGGTGAGGATAAAGGTACATCATATCGGCCTCGGCCTCCAAAGTAGCACCCTCAACTAATTGATTCCTCCACAAAACTTTCACGAAATCATCTTCTTTATTTCTCAACTTCTTGACTTGCCGGTCTAAAGTCTCAACAAAGACTTCCTTGTAAGAAAGATTCTCCTTAACTCCCAAATCTTCTAAGGGAACTATAGTTGTGGGATCACCAACACATTTCTTCAACAAGGAGACATGGAAAACTGGATGCAGCGATGCTAATTCATTAGACAATTCTAGTTCATAAGCAACCCTACCAATACGTGTCAAAATCTTATATCGGCCTACATATCGGGGATTAAACTTCCCTTTCTTACCAAACCTCATTACATCCTTCATGGGTGAAATTTTCAAGTAAACCAAATCAGTCACATCAAACTCAAGATCTCTTCTTCTAACATCTGCATAGGACTTCTGTAGACTTTGAGCCATTCTCGACCTTTCTCTAATAAGTCTAACTTTTTCCATAGCATCATGTACCAACTCGGGGCCTATCAAAGCGACTTCACCCACTTCAAACTAACCTATATGAGATATACACCTCCTACCATACAATCCCTCAAAAGAAGCCATACAAATACTTGAGTGATAACTATTTTTATATGCAAACTTAGTCAAAGGCAAGTGACCATCCCAATTACCTTTAAAATCAATCGCACAAGCTCTCAACATATCTTTCAAAGTTTGGATAATATGCTCCGCTTTCCCATCAGTTTGTCGATAAAAGGCCGTACTGAGCTTAACACGAGTACCAAGACCCTTTGGAAGGATTTCCAAAACTGGAAAGTGAATTGAGTACCATGATCAGAGATAATGGATAAAGGCACTCCATGCAATTTTACCATTTCTCTCAAGTACAACTTAGCATAATACTTCGCCAAATAAGAAACCTTGACGGGAATGAAATGAGCCGATTTCATCATCCGATCTACAATAACCCAAATAGAGTCATGATGTCGCCTGGTGCAAGGCAAACCAACAACAAAGTCCATATTCAAATCTTCCCACTTCCAAGTAGGAATGCTAATATCTTGGGATAAACCTCTCGGTTTTTTATGCTCAACTTTCACTTGTTGTCAATTAGGACGCTTAGCCACAAATTCCACAATATCCTTGTTCATCCCATTCCACCAATAGACCTCCCGTAAATCACGATACATCTTGGTGGCTCCCGGGTGAATGGAATATCGAGAACTATGGGCTTCTGACAAGATATGCTCCCTCAAGTCACTAACATTAGGAACACACAAACGACCTTGATATTTAAGCACCCCATATCCCCCTTTAATTCAACCAACGACGTATCACGACCTTGCTTGGCTTTAACATCCACCACAATAGACGATTCTGGCCTATTGTGAACCATAACCCCACCTGTAGTAGAGTCTACTAACTGAACACCCAATCGGGCCAATCTATGAACATCTTGAACCAGCACTACAAAAGGAACCCCAATTACCAACAAAAAAATTGGTTGGCAAATTGATCAAATTGGTTGGTAAATTGAGTTACCAACTAAATGCCAACTTATATTAATATGTTGCTAAAAGGCTCGTCGGTAAATATTATCAACCAATTTTAATTTGTTGGTAAACTTACCAACCAAAAATCAGTTGGTAAACACCCAAAGATGTTGTTACAAAATTTTGAAACATGGCCCTGAAATTTCCGTTGGTAAATTCACCAACTAATTTTTGGTTAGTATATCGTTAGTACCTTTACTAACGAATTGAAAAGGAGTTAGTAAATTATTTTCTTCATTATTCAATTCCGTTGATAATTATAGTAAATTTTTGTTGGTAATTTACCAATAAATTTTAAATATTTTTATTCTTTTTGGTTTTCCATCCGGTGTCCGGTGTCCGGTACCCCACACCGGAGCCCGACTAAATCCGGATTCACGCCGGGAAGTCCCACATTGGGGAGTAAAGCGCTCTCTAACAAAGCCGACTCCGTACCCAAGGGGAATCGAACCTGAGACCTCTTGGTTAAGAATAATGCATTAATTACCACTCCACCACAACCCTTGTTGGTAATAAATTTTAAATACGTTAGTATGATTATTTGCTTTTCTAATAAATTTACTAATTGATTGTTAGTTTGTTGGTAATATATCATTCAAGGCGACTCCGTACCCAAGGGGAATCGAACCTGAGACCTCTTGGTTAAGGATGTAGGAGTATTTACCACTCCACCATAATCCTTGTTGGTAATAAATTTTAAATACGTTAGTATGATTATTTGTTTTTCTAATAAATTTACTAATTGATTGTTAGTTTGTTGGTAATATATCATTCAAGGCGACT
>JAJOOF010022905.1:0-35099 GCA_029582545.1 Solanum lignicaule | reverse complement strand
CTCAATTTGACCCCCTAAACAAGAATATGAAGTCGGATTTCCGAAATCATGCACGGATTTTGAGATATATGGAAATTACAATTATAGGTGTTTCCGAAGCACATTTTCGGGCATTTTTGGGGTCGTTTCAAATAATCTTATAGTTTGAGGATTAGGAAATTTTTTTAAAAGTATATGAGCACGAGTTAAATTTTTGGGAGTAGTATTGAGCACCGATATGGGGTAAAGTTCAGACAACTTAGAGCCCCAATAAACCATGTAGCCAACATGGGTAGAAAGGGTCATACTTTTTAGATGATTCCTTCTTGCTTTTTGAGCATAACTTAGTGGATTCACTTAGTTGAGGAGTTCTATACCACGACAACGTATATGACAATTATTGCAGCGTAAGTGAGACGTTGTATCATCAAATAGCTCATTTTGATGGTTGTCGGTTAGAGAATTTCCCAACTAAGAGTTATTATGGTACTTTTACATAAAAATGAGTTATTAGTGTATTTTAACATACAATTGAGCTGCTATCTATTCTTTTACAACTTTCCATATATTGCATATTTTATTGTTGCTTTATTCTTGAGTATCTTGAGTTGAGTACCCTATTGTTGAGTATCTTATTATTGAGTTGAGCCCTATTTCTCTGAGTTGAGGTGAACTATGTTTCACTGAGTTGAGTATCTTATTATTGAGTTGAACTAAGTTTCACTGAGTTTAGTATCTTATCATTGAGATGAGCCCTATTTCTATGAGTTGAGTTGAACTCTGTTTCACTAAGTTGAGCATCTTATTATTGAGTTGAGCCTTATTTCTCTTAGTTGTGTTGAACTATGTTTCATTGAGTTGAGTACCTTATTGTTGAGTTGAGCCCTATTGTATCGAGTTGAGTGAGTTGAGAATAGGTAAGTATGTTTTTTTTTCCATCAGTTCAAACTTATGTTTACGCTTTAGAATTCCCATTACATGCTCTTACATTCCATGTACTGATGAAATTTGCCCTGCATCTTTTACGATATAGATACAGGTATTTAGGGTCATCAATAGAAGCTTCGTTGATACCACTTGCAAATCCAATTAGCTATGGTGAGCCTCCTTGTTTCCGGAGGGTTCCATTTTTACTTTCAATTTGTTAGGATGTCCTGAGTCTTATCCCGATAAATCCTTTTGTAATAGTAATGGCTTCATAGATAGTTGAAAGGTCTAGTTTATCATTATTTCTTTATGGTTGTATTGTTTTTGAGTTCATGAGGCATTTAACTAATACTTGTTAAATTATTTTCAGACAATAATTGGAGTTGAGTTTAAAAGTTTTTAAAGTTATTTTTGCATCATGAGTTTCCATTTTTCATGAGTAAGTCTTCCACTGAGTAAGGAGCAAGGCCAAGGTTTCGCTTAGGAACCATCAATGGTTTTTGAGTGCCAGCTACGTGCACGGTGTAGGCTCGGTGAATTACAAACTTGGTATCAGAGCACATAGTTCAAGTATCATAGGGTGTCTATGAAATCGTGTCAGTAGTGTCTTGTTTATGGTTGTGATGGCCCCACTTCTATAAATGAGGGACTACACACATTTAAGCAAATTTTTCCTTCTTTCATACTCTAAATCGTCCAGTAGAACTTTGTCATAAGGAAATTATTCTAACTCGTGCATTCTCATATCCATTCGACTACCTCTCAAACCAATGGTAGTTGAAAGGTAAAGCCCAAGAACCTTATGGATGAGTTATTCATAGAAAATATATTGAGGAAGTCATTAGACTGCAGAGGGGCTTGAGAGAAGCTTGGGAGTGAGTTAAGTGTCGAGTTCAAGGAAATGCACTCATATTCATGTGAATGGTGCATTTGAGATAAAACCGAGTTGTACTCTCTTCTCTAAGCCATGTTTCGCTCAGATCCTCATGAGGAAGTATGTTTAGAGCTGGGGTAGTATTTTCACCGTAAAAGATAGTATGAATTACGAGATTATGAGTAGTAGTAGTAAAGAATTCCCTTCTGTTAAGAGAAAAGCATGCAGAGGTATAGAAATCTATTGAAGGGAGATAGTGATGGGGTAGATTATGTTATTGCAATTATGCACCTAGTCAGTTATAAGTGATGAGTTCCTTTATGAGTGGAATAAGAAATAACAATGTTGTACTGAGTTCTTGATAGAAGGAAAAGGAATAGTTACTAGTCAGGAAAAGATAGAGTATACTTGTAACCAGAATAGAGGGTAGACGACGAGCTAAAGATTTCCTACTTGTCATGAGATCTTAATGGGTGAGTGTTTCTTGACTTTTCTAGTAGTCGCAAGTAGTATTAGCTGTGAGCAATCATATTGATATTTGTGTTTAGTACTAGACACTAAGTTGGAATTAGAGATGAGTGTCGTGATCAAAAAATGGCAACATGAGGGTGATGGTGTTAGTTTTGAGATCTACTATAGTAGGTTTCACCTTAAATATGTGAGGAGATCAAAGTGGTACCTTGCAATGAAAATGTGGTATTATGACCCATAGATGAGAGGAATGTAGGTAGAGCAGTAGGTGGTACACCCGAGGAGGTATGTGGCCAGACGAGGTCCCAATTGGGGCTATGATTTTTATGTGTGCCTAGATTATATAGTTAAGCTGCAAATATGGGATAGGCTGGTGCAACTGTAATCTTCCTAAAGAGTTAGATAAAACATCTGTAGGAGTTGATGAGAAGAGGTTAAGAAAAGCATCTTAGAAAGATGTCTTAGTACCAGCTTATGGAGAATTTGGTAGTCTTGAGGAAAACTTTTCCCGAGTATTATAGTGAAGAAGATGTAGACCAGTTTAGAGATGATGGAATAGCTCCATATCTTTCAAGTGTGAGCTTTAAACCTAAGGGGGAGCTGATAAGATGAGAAATCAACTAAAGTGTTGAGAATAAGATAGTAATGAGTTCAAAAGAGCATGGGAGATATCTTTTTAGAGGTCCGTTTAGTGGTGGAGTGATGTTAGAAGGAAAAGATTAATGTTCTCATCGTAATAATGATAGTGTGACAATTCTACCTGAGGTTATAAATGAGGAGGAAGAGGAGAATGAGGTTTTACTCTGAGAAATAGTTAAATGAGAGCATGTAGTTGGTTCCAAGTAGTAATGCGGGAAATTCTAGTTGGTATGACAGAGTTGATGAGAGAATGAGAACTTCTTAAGAAGCTGGTTAATACGAGTCCTTAAGTTTTTAGAGTACTAAGGATAAATGTGGTGGTAAGGAGAAATATTCTTGGGATGAGATTCCCTATAGAGAGGTATAGAACCCAAACCTAAGGATTTTGGTTAAGCTTGAATATAGTAAGAGCGTTCAGTTAGAGTCAGGACTTGATAAGAGAAGTTACGTACACTTGTGGGAGCTATGAGTTGCAGCCAATGAGGCATGGTATTCCTATTCTTACTTCATGCCCAGACTCCCTTTGAGAGTGACTATGTTCACAACAACATCGTTCTTGATTTAGTTGCTATAGAAGGTCCCAACTCTTGGTATGAATCAGTCCAGCGTGTGTTAGTAGGCAAGTTCATGAGTCAGAGGAGTTTGTAAGAGAAATCCCGTTCCATACCCAGTCCAACCATCATTCGAGAATGAGTGATCCGAAAGCGGAGATAATGTAACACCCTAGAAATATTTTGAGCTAAGACTCAAACCATTCTTCGGAGTGTGTGAGATTTTACCGAGAAATTTAAATTTTCTTAAGTGTTAAGGTCACTAGATGTAGCACCTTGAGTTCCAAAAAGGACTAAAGAGAATTCATTCAAGTCATTCCTAAGTTCTTTTATGTTTTGCGTCAACTTCAAACAATCATAAAATTCAGCACAAGAAGAGTTAGGAAACCCATAAGATATCAAATGAAAGATCTCCGAGTCCTCTTTTCAAAGCCACCAATTTTGTGAAATTTTGAGTTCGGATGAGGGAGATATGCCCGTTTGAGTTCAGCCTGTCCAGTTAAGTAAAGTTACCCGAATTAATGAGGAGTATTTTGGTCTTTTCCTTACCTCACTAGCCTAAATCGTTTTTATTAATACTTTAGGGGTCTAAACTGACTTAGATCAGTTTTTCACAATTCCTAAATATGCTTCAGGTTTTGAGAGGAGTTCAAGAAGAGGAAAAGAGGAGAAAAGGAAGAGCGTTAAAGGATTTTGTGATTTTTCGAGTGATTTCGCCAAGGATTTTATCCTAAGAGGTATGTAAGTTCTCATAGTGTTGGGTTCGGTTACCCACGCACCAATCATGTGATTTTTATCCGTAATTTCATTCTTGAGATTGAGTGATTTGTGTTCTTGAGGAATTTCTTAAGGTTTGGTTCTTCATTTCTTTTTAATGGAGTTTATTGAGTTTTTCAGGTGAGCATCTTGCGAGTGAGTGTAATTCTTGAGTAATTTCAAGTATATTTTCATGTACTTGAGTTAGGTTGATGAATATAAAAAAGTTGGGAAGAATCCAATCAATTTTAGGTGAATTAGGACCCACAATCAAAGAAGAAAAGTTTAAAAGTTTCTAGGTTGGGGCTGGGGAAAGGTGCCAACAATGTGCCCAATCAGACCCCCAGTAAATTAGGGCTGGGGCGGCATGCCAATAGTGTGCCAAATCAGACCCCCAGTAAATGGAGGCTTGGAAAGCGTGCCAGCAGTGTGCTGAATCAGACCCCAGTAAATGGAGGCCTGACGTTGCGCCAACAATTCTTCCAATTAGACCCCCAATAAATGGGCTTCCTTCTCTGTTCTCATTCCGTACTTGGTTATTTTAGTCGAGCTTTCATTGTCTTCTTAATATGTACTAATTAAACCTTCATTAATCATCAAGAGATCCTACATATCATGAATCATAACACCTGAATTCATAATTCAAATTCAAGAAAAACCCAAGAGTAGAGTTCAAGAAATTCTTTGAGTTAAATTGTGAATCCCTTCAGATCAAATATCGATTTGAGCTATGTTTTGAGTAAGTAAGTATGAGAACGAGAAGAGTTGTACCCATCAGTTCTATATTTTCATTGAGAGTCTTGGGTTGAGTTTTTCATGTCCATAATTCTTATGAACTCCATAATTTGAGTATCTTTGAGAGGAGAAGTATATTCAAGTTCTATGTTCGTGTGTATTGAGTTCCTAATCCTTTTGAGATATTATTCGTAATTATGGGACTACTACATGTTGCCCATAAAGTTCCTTGAGTTGAGTTGTTCATGCCCATAATTTCGCATGAACCCTATGAGTCGAGTAGTCTCGAGATGAGTAGTATCATTGAGTCCTTGATTTCAAGAGTTGTTGAGTTCCGAGTATTAATTTCTATATATATGGCTATTAAAAACCTTGAATTGAGTCGTTCACGTCCATAATTTGGCATGATCTCTATTTTGAGAAGTCTTACAATTATTTTTAATATGTTTTAAGATATGAGTACTTGAGTATGAGGATGAGGAGAGTTGAGTTTTATTTTTCAAAATTAATATATATTGGAACTAAGTATTCCCAAGAGTAAATATTTTTACATTTATGATGAGAGGAAACTTTGATTTCCAAATGAGTTCATGAGGATTTTTAAGTATAATCTCTTTTATGAGAAACTTTTTTGAATAATAATCTCCAAGTTTGAGGATGAGGAAAAGCTTTTTTAAAACATATGAGCATAGTTATATTATTGGGAGTAGTATTGAGCACCAATATGGGGGATTGTTCAGACAACTCATAGCCCCCATAAACCTTGCTGCCAACATGGGTAGAAAGGGTCATATTATTTATATGATTCCTTATTTTTTTTAAGCATAGCTTATTTGATTAACTTAGTTGAGGAGTTCTATACTCTGATAATGTTTAGGACAGTTCTAGCAGCGTGGGCGAGACGTTGTATCATCACATAGCTCATAGTGATGGTTATCGGTTAGAGAATCTCCCAACTAAGAGTTATTATTGTTTTTTACATACAAATGAGTTATTATTGTATTTTTACACACAATTGAGTTGATATCTACTGTTTTACATCTTTCCATATATTGCATCTTTTATTGTTGCTTTATCCTTGAGTATCTTGAGTTGAGCCTTATTTTTTGAGTTGTGTTGGACTATGTTTCACTGAGTTGAGTATCTTATTAGAGTTGTTCCCTATTACTCTGAGATGAGCTGAACTATGTTTCAGTGAGTTGAGTATCTTATTATTGAGTTGAGTTGAACTAAGTTTCACTGAGTTAATTATCTTATTATTGAGTTGAGCCCTATTTTTTTGAGTTAAATTGAACTATTTTTCCCTGAGTTGAGTATCTTATTATTGAGTTGAGACCTATTTCTCTGAGTTGAGTATCTCATTATTGAGTTGAGCCCTATTTATCTGAGTTGAGTTAAACTATGTTTCACTGAGTTGAGTACCCTATTATTTAGTTGAGCCCTATTTCATTGAGTTCAGTTGAGCGAGTTGAGAAGAGGTTAGTATGTTTCTTTTCCATCAGTTCAAGCTTAGGTTTACGCTTTAGAATTCCCTTTACATGCTCATACATTCCATGTACTGATGCCATTTCGCCTACATCTTTTATGATGCAGATAGAGGTATTAAGGGTCATTAAGAGAAGCTTTGTTGATATAACTTGCAATTCCAATTAGCTATGGTGAGCTTCCTTCCTTCTGGAGGGTTCCATTTTTACCTTCCGTTTGTTAGGATGGCATGGGTCTTGTCTAGATAATACTTCTGTAATAGTATAGACTTCATAGATAGTTTAGAAGACGAGGAGTCTATCATTATGTCCTTGTGGTTGTAATGTTTTTGAGTTCATGAGGCATTTAACTGAACTTGTTAAATTATTATCAGACAATTATTATAGTTGAGTTTATATTAAGATTTTAGAGTTATTTTTTTTCACGAGTTTCCATTTTGCTAGAGTAAGTTTTTTGCTAAGTAATGAGCAAGGCCAAGGGTTCGCTTGGGAACCAACAATGGTGTTCGAGTGCCACTTATGTCTAGGGAGTAGGCTTGGGGCACGACAAAATCAGAGGAAGAGTATGTTTTTCTTAAATGTTTAGCATGAGTACATATTATTGGAAGTAGTATTGAGCACCTATATGGGGATGAGTTCAGACAACTCACATTCCTCACAAACCATGTATGCCATCATGGGTACAAGATCATACATTTTAGATGAATCCTAAGTGCCTTCAGGAAGAGCTTAGTGGAACCACTTAGGTGAGGTGTTCTATACCCTGGCGAGGTATAGGACAGTTCTGGCAGTGTAGGCGAAGAGTTGTATCATCACGCAACTCATAGTGATGCAGTTATTTGTTATTCAGCTATATTACATACTCGTACATTCAATGTACTGATGCATTCGACCTGCATCTTTTAATGATGTAGATACATGTTCTTACAATCCTCAAGAAGAGTTTGTTGAGATCACTTAATCTGCTCGTCGATTTTTTAGTAAGACCTCGTTGCTTTTGGAGGACTCCAGTTTTGTGAGTTATTAGTAACAGTTCTTTCGGAGTCATGGCTATTGTCCCGACACTCATCTTTGTATAGTAGATACTTCATAGATAGATTGTTTTGGAGAGTCTTTCAGTTTCAAATGTTTTATTTAAAACCTAGGTTCATACTAGTATAATAAGAGAGTTTTGAGATTTAAAGAAACTGTTGATCTATCCTTTCTTTCAGTTTGTTGCTTGTGTATACTTGAGTTAGTATTCCGCTTGTATTCATCCAGGATGAGGGTTTGCTTGGGGACCAGCAATGGTTCTCGAGTGCCGGCCACATCCAGGGTGTAGGCTCGGGTCGTGAAAAACTTTGTATCAGAGCACAAGGTGCAACTGTCCTAAGGTGTCAATGAAGTCGTGTCTGTAGAATCTTATTTATAGTTGTGAAGGCCCACTTCTATAAATGATGGACTACAGACATTTAAGAAAAGTTTCACTTCTTTCATACTCTAAATTATGCAATAAAACTGTCTCATAAGAAACTTATTCAAACTCATACATTTCTTCAATCCATTCGACTACCCCTCATACTCAAGATTGGTGAAAATCAAAGCCTAGATCATTATTGATGATTTTCCTTCGGCAAAAGTCTTCAAAAAAAGTCATGACACCTCAAAGGAGCTTGTGAGAAGCCCGTGATTGAGCTTATGTGTTGAGATTTGAAAGAATGTACTCTTATTCATATCAATTGCGCTTTCAAGCTAAAAGAGAGATGTACTCCTAGACTCTCTTCTCTAAACCTTGCTTTAGTTGAGATCCTTACAGGGAAGTGTGTTATTGAGCTTGGGGTAGTATTTTCACCTAAAAGGATAGTATGAGTTACGAGATTATGAGAAGTAGGAGTGAAAGTGCCCAGAGTTAGAAGAATGCATGCAGAGGTATAGTAATCTAAGAAGGGAGATGGTCATGTGGAAAATTATGTTATTATAGTGATGCACCTAGGGAGTTACTAATAAGGAGCTTTCCCTTATGGGTTGACTAAGAACTGATGGGTTATTCCATGATAGGAGGTAGAGTAAGAGTTACTAGTTAGGATGAGTTAGAGTATACTTTATCTAGAAAGGAGTTTATGACAAGGTTTGATTGTGTTAGTAATGACCAAGTGTAGGTGTTGAATTAGCAAGAGTATTCATGAGGTGATAGCCCTATACCAGACTTATGATTTTTGGGAGATCCCATGATATTCAGAGGATTGTAGAACTATTTAGCTAATGATGTATACTGAAAGAGTGAATAATACCTAAGTTGTGAAAGGGGAATGTGACGGTAATATGTAAATAGGTAGAATCAGAGATAACGAATGACTACTTGTCATGAGGTCTTAGTGGGAAAGTGTTTCTTAACTTTATCTAGTAGTTGTAAGTTAGTATAGTAAGCGAGCAATTATATTGATATCTGTGTTTAGTGATAGACACTAAGCTTGAATTTGAGATGTGTGTCATGATCAAAAGGATGGAAACATGAAGGTGATGATGTTAGTTTGAGATCTAATCTGGTAAGTTTGACATAGAGTAGGTGAGGAATTAAGAGGTTAGTTACAATAAATATGAGTGGTACAAATGTAACATTATGACTCTTATATGAGGGTAAAGAAGTATGGATAAGTTAGTATATTAACAAAAACATTAAGAGGTGTGCTCGAGATCGTATGTAGTGAGATGAGGTTCCATTTAAGTTTAGGATTTTTCAGGTATGCCTAGTTAGCATATTTGAGTTGTCAATGTGGAGTAAGGTGCTGTAAGGATTAATTATTACCCTTAAGAGTTTGGTAGAAAGGATTTTATATTGTCAATGATGAGGCTCTTAAATATAGTTCAAAGATTCCTCCAGTTAGGTTGATATGAACATAGAAGGATGTTATTCGTTGTCTAAGAAGGAGAAGGCAGATTATTAACATTTAGATTAAGTGTGCATATAAGCCAATGAGAAGAGGTTAAGAGAAGCATCTTAGAAAGAGATCTTAGAACGAGTCTTAATACCTGCATATGGAGAGTTCAGTAGCCATGAGATAAGCCTTTCCTGAGTATTAGAGTAAAGAAAATGTAGACTAGTTTAGAGATGATGGAATAGATCCATAGTTTCACAATGCCAGCTTCAAACCTAAGGAGGAGATAATAAGATGAGAAATCAAGTCAAGTGTTGAGAATGAGTTAGTTATGTCTTTAGAAAGAGTTAAAGAGGTACATCAATCCATTCATACCCTAGCGTATTCCTAAAATTTCAATCATTATAACATCATGTTGATGGTCTTATATAACAATTGTGTTCATGACATATGCTCATACACTTCAGAGAGATTCACATCGATGCTCAATTTCCAGAATAAGGGGCAAAAACTTTAGCCCATTAATCTCATGTTTAATCACTAAAGTTATGGATATCAATCTCATGCTATGAACCTATTCATATAAGAAATCATGTCTCACAGTATGTTCAGTCTCACAAATTCATGATTTACTCTCAATGGCTAGCAACATAATGTTATTCCATGCATATTCTTATATCAGATATCTCGAATGCATCGTGCTTATGATCTTTCTCCCTAAAGCTCTCCATTGATCCTTTTTATTTGAGAGTAGTGTTGTTTATACTAGTTGTATGATAATAGAGAAGAGGATTTCTATTTTGTTATTATTATAATGCTTGTGTGCTTATTCTATCTAAGGTTATAAATGTGGAGGAAAAAGGAGATATGGTTTTACGATGAGAAATAAGTCAGTTCCTGGTAATAATGGGTGAAATTTCAGTTGGTAGAGATGATGAGAGAATGAGAAATTCCTAGAAAGCTGGTTAGTAGGAGTCCATTAAGCGGTTAGGGTTCTAAGCTTGAATTTGGTGTTATTAACATATGGACAAATGCATGATGCATTATCTGCTTCTTGATATAGGCTTGATTAACGTTTCAAAGATACTTCATCCGATTCTAAGTGTCAACGATCGTTAGTCAGTATATAACCCAACCAACTGAGTTGGGGTCGATCCCACAGAGAGTAGATTTCTTTGAATTCAAATACGAAAGTATGACGATGACCTTTGCAGCTAAGCAACACACACTTAAGAGTTTAATAATCGAAATTTCAGGATGCCGTTACCAACCCACTTCAAATTATTAACAAGAAGCAATCAGATAACTACAAAACACTTCGAGGATGGACTAACCAATTGTAGAATTCAACTTAACGGGTGCTAATTCGCCGCGGGTAGAATTGCATTATTTCCGTTGGGTTCTCTCGAACCTCATCACTATCTATAAGCTAACCAGCCCACGTTGTCATCAAATCCACTCTTTCTAGCTAGATACAAAAGTTGGGTCTTGGGTTTCACTTTCTCAAGCTGAAATCGTGAAGACCCACTACTAAGGATGCCAAATTACTACGTTGGTTCTGTACTTTTCTCTCGACAAAGCATAAGACTCTAAAATCTATCATACCAAAGATGCAATAATGAAGCTAAACCACCATAATAATTTAGACACGCTTCAGATTCACACCAATAATCACTAATCGATAATACCCATTTAGTAGAATGCAATAATTAGTCACATTGTCAAACCCCCAAGGTTAGGGTTTTAGCCAATCATGGTGAAAAGATGAAAATCAACACATGCCACATTTTCCGTAGCTGGGTAAATACAATTCAAGAGTTAAAATTAATTAAAATCTTCTTTATTACAAAATCTTAATAAAAAACCTTGTTAAAATCAATTGAAACCCACAATTGTAGTGTTTTTGCTCTCAATCTTTTGTTTCTCATGTTTCTGAATACTTTTCTCTCTTGCAAAAATCAATTTATGCAAGTCTGATGTGTGGCTGTTTGGGACCAATCGGCGAGGTAAGTCGGGCTTCGCTGACCGTTCGGTGACTCACCAATTTTCCTTCGTCTCGCCTTCATTTTTCACCTCTTCTTAGTCCAACAACTGTATTTTTTGGCGATCCAGATCGGGATCGATGAGTGATTCTGCGATGCGCCCTTTTTTCTTTCATCTCTCCTATTAGCACTTATCTGGATCTCCATCAGTACTATCGGCGACCGGGTCATCCATCGCCGATGCGATCGGTGTCACGTCGAGTGGAACTGCTGCTTGCTGAAGCTATCCCTAATCCATTCTCAACGTTCTGTAACTTTAGGCGGTAGAGTCGCAACTTAGCGAGTTGCTGAGTGACATTGGCGATTATGAGGCTTGTTTTTCCCTGCTCTTTATCACTAGTGTTGTCTCTATTGCTCAATTCTATCCTAGATTTGTTCCTCAATCCATATATCTTAAGATCAAGGGTTTTACATCAGTTGTTGGCACAAAATAAGCATTTGAGGACACTAAATCATTATAAATAAAGCCCTAAATGAGTCAAAATCTCGAACTCATCAACACCCCCAACTTAAACCTTTGTTTGTTCTCAAGTAAAACTCAAGTTCAACATTTCAAAAATGATGTCTCAAACAGCGCTACAAAAGACTTAATCATGAACTCACACAAAAAGACTCAATTTACTTATGCAAGGATCAATTGTGCACTCAAATATTCAAGTTCCGACTAACCATTATCAAAGATTCTCAAGTTCACAATACTTGCTTCAAATGCAAGTTCAAGCTCAACGAAGGTACTCAAATGCCCTCACACATAGATGATTCCATATTCACACACAATTGTTCAACAATTTATAGATCCAGAATCACAAACAACTCTCACACTCACAAAGATGAACACATGCATGACTCCACCCATAGGTTTACCGTTATTTTCCAATTAACACTTGTTTCAACTCACTCAAGATCAAAAAGGTCTTTTCAAAGCTTGTAATGGGGATGAGTGTAAAGGTATGGTCCTTTAGGCTCAGTGGCTATTATCCTCATGAATTGTGGTATGAAAAACACTTCATTTCCTTTTCTTCATCATTCTCATTCATGCTTAAAATGCACCCAATTATTCACTTTCCATGGACTACCCGACACCTCATTTTCTTTTGCACTTTCACAACTTTATTTCAAAACTTTTTCGTTCTTTTTCTTTTTCATTCTCCTTTTCTTTCTCTTTTTCATTCTCCTTTTCTTTCTCTTCTTTGATATTTTTTTTATGAAGGGGTTCCATATTTCACAAAACCATGGGTCAAGAGGGACTTCTTTAGACTTCCTGATTTACCTTCTCTTTTCACCAAACCCCCAACTTATGCTTTTGGCCTAAGTTGGCTATTCAAACGAGCCACAATTCATGAGGATTATGGGTGAAGGGATAATGACAGGTCTCATTTTCATCAAGTTTTTTCCAAGAAAAAGGCTAAGGCTCAAAAGGTGTTTAAGCAAAGTTCACACACTCACAAGGTAGACCAGAAAAGAGGAATAATGTCAAATTGTTTTACTCTTTAAAATTGTTGCCTAAGATCATTTCAAGAGCATGCATCACTTAGTCAACCGGACCAACGGGGCAAATTCTAGGTGTCATCACACATGGTTCATAGTAAGCTCATCACACAAGGCATTGGCACCAATATCAAACAAAATTCCACACTTTCGCTAGTGTGCAATGTTCATCACAAAAGACTGAACTCGATAACCGGCTAGTCACAATGAGATGCAAAAAGTTCATATATTATCTATGCAACTTCATTTGGCCTCATCGTAACCGCACATTCATTTTTGTTCGATTGATAGCACTATTCAAGTCGTCATTATTGATCACAACCGATACTAAAATTTGTACAAGAACAGCCACAATTAAAAACACAAAAGGTGGTAAAAAAAATTTCAGAAGGGTCCAAGAACACAAAGGAATTCACTGACCATTCACTGACCAATCCACACCCCTACCAAAAGCATTCCACATTGTCCCCAATAAGAGTAGATAACGGACACTCCCCCAAATAAAATCAGAATAGAAATAAAAACTAACGAATAAAGATAAAAGTCTAGTATGTAAACATGCAGAGTTAGGTGATGAGGAATCTTCACTAAATGCCCAGTTGGTGAGAAAATGAAACAGTCACTGAATGCCTCGGCGGTGCACCCAATGGTCCGGATATCGCCTTTAGTTCCAATGTGCGACACTCTCAGAAAGGAGAAAATCAGCGGAGATGAAGGAGTTCACATAACAGGCCGGCACTTCGCATAATAGACTTGTAACATCGCCGAACAATCATTGAGTGAAACTATCAGTGCTGAAGTAGAAGGGCGGGAAAATTGGGTTACCTAAGCAAATCAACAACTTGCCGAGTGATGAAGGGTTCCCGCCGAATGTTCCAGTATCTCAGCTCCATTTTTGAAGTCCATAAGGCGGACTATGTCGTGCTCGTCGAATGGATTCAGCAAATCGCTAATAGCATCTTTTTCTCGCACAATATCTTCCACTTGCAAAATCAACACACATTATTTAAAACACTAATAGTTGGGTTGCCTCCCAAGAAGCGCCTTATTTAACGTCGTGACACGATGTGGAAATGCTCTCAAGAATGTTCCAGGTACATCAGCTCAATCAGAGAAATCTCTTGGCACTCGCAAAAGTATAACTTCAAGAGTTTCCCATTCACCTTGAATGCAGGTAAGCTTGACCTTCAACTTCGATGGCATCATTTGTGAACATTCGTGTTACTCTAAACGACCCTGACCATTTGGACTTGACCTTTCCTGGAAAGATTCTAAGTCAAGAGTTATATAATAACACCCAATCTCTCACTCTAAACTCCCTCTTAAGAATTTTAGAATCATACCATTTCTTCATCTTTTACTTGTAATGGGCTGAACTTTAGTAAGCCTTGAACCTGAATTCATCCAACTTATTTAACTGCTCTACTCTTTCTTTTTGAAGTCTTTGTCCAGTCCAGATTTAGAGCTTTCAATGCCTATAAGGCTTTGTATTCCAATTCAACTGGTAGATGGCAACATTTACCAAAAACTAGCTGATACGGAGACATATCGATTGGTGTTTTGTATGAGGTGCGATACGACCATAGTACGTCATTAAGATTTTGAGACCAAGTAGTCCTATTAGCATTCACTGTCTTGGCCAAGATGTTTTTGATCTCCCGATTTGACACTTCAACTTGACCGCTCGTTTGGGGATGATACATAGTTGCTATTTTGTGTTTCACTCCATACTTACTCAATGCGGCTGAGAACCACTTGTTGCAAGAGTGGGATCCCCCATCACTAATAATAGCCTGAGGAGTACCAAATCTAGCAAAGATGTAGCGTTACAGGAATTGAACAACTCTTTTCCCTTCATTGTTTGGAAGTGCAATAGCCTTCACCTATTTAGAAACATAATCTACGGCCACCAAGATATACTTATTACTAAACAAACTCACAAATAGGCCCATGAAATCTATTCCCCAAAGATCAAATAGCTCAACTTCTAAAATGGGCGTAAGAGGCAACTCGTGTGTTTTGGACACTCCACCTTGTTTTTCACATTGAGTGCACTTCTTAACAAACTCATGTGCATCTTTGTAGAGGGACGGCCAGTAGTAGCTACTTTGGAGGACTTTAGCAGCTGTACGTACACCACCATGATGACCCCTAATTGGTGAAGCATGACAGGCATGGAGTATGTCAATGGCTTCTTCTTCCGGAACACATCTCCCAATGATATGGTCTGCACACTCTCTGAATAAATATGGTTCATCCCAAAAGTACTTCTTAACATCGAACAAGAACCTCTTTTGTTAGTAGAAGTTTAGTTCGTCCGACATTAATCTACACACTACATAATTGGGAAAATCAGCATACCAAGGGGGTTGTTTGAGAGTTACCGTGAATACCCCGTTCATCGGGACAAGAATCATTTATGTCGATCTCCAGCTCGTCATTTTTCTTGCCTTCCAATCTTGATAAGTGGTCAGCCACCTGATTTTCACAACCTCTCTTATCTTTGACCTCAAAGTCAAATTCTTACAATATGAGCACCCACCTTATCAATCTTGGCTTGTCATCCTTCTTTGCCATCAGATAACGCAGTGCAACATGATCAGTGTGAACATTCACTTTAGTACCTAGAAAGTATGCCCAGAACTTCTCAAATGCAAAAACTACCGCAAGTAACTCTTGTTTAGTAACTGTATTGTTATGTTGAGCAGCGTTTAGAGTTTTGCTTGTGTAGTAAATGGGGTGAAATAGTTTGTTGCATTTTTTCCCCAACACAACACAAAAATTGTGCCACTTGCACCACACATTACTTCGAAGTATTCTGACCAATAAGGACTAATGATGATCGAGGTAGAAATCAATTTTTCTTTCAAGCACTTGGAAGCCACCATGCAGGCATCATCAAAGTAGAATTTCACCTCCTTCTCCAAGATTTTGCATAGAGGATGTGCAATCTTTGAGAAGTCTTTGATGAACCTCAAGTAAAAACAGGAATGTCCCAAGAAACTACGAATACCCTTCACCGAAGTGGAGATTTTATTATAACCAGAATACCCATCCACAAATTAATACCAACCTCTCTCTTAGAGTTGATCAAACATTTGAACCATGAAAGGCATGGTAAAGTGATCCTTTTCAGTCCATGAATTTATCTTTCGGTAATCCCTGCATACTCTCCATCCAGTCACCAGTCTCATAGATACAAGCTCTCCCTTTTCATTTGGTATTACTGTGATCCCTACCTTTTTGGGTACATATTTTACCAAACTTACCCATTTGCTATCCGCAATAGGGTAGATCACACTTGTGTCCAACCACTTTATTATCTCATTTTTCACCACCTCTTGCATCGGTGGGTTCAATCTCCGCTAATGTTCAACACTCGGCTTACAATCACTATCAAGCTGAATTTTGTGAGTGCAAATACCAGGACGAATGCCCACTATGTCAGCGATAGTCCAACCTATAGCTTTGATATGCCTTCTCAACACCTCAAGGAGCAATTTTACCTACCATTCAAGAAAGTCAGCTCTAATGATCACTGGTGAGGTGTTATTTTCCCCTAAGAAAGCATATCGGAGATGGGAGGGAAGTACTTTCAACTCCAGATTTGGTGGTTCTTCTGTTGATGGCTTTGCGGGAGGACTCTCTCAATTTTTTAGATCAATGTCCAACTTCAATGGAGTCTTTGAATAACCCCAAGCCTAAAAGAGCAGCTACTACCTCTTCATATCCTTGAATTTCAAATTCATCATAGTTAGCAAGCACGACTTCAAGTGGTTCACTCATACATATCAAATGGCAAACACTAGCCACCACTTCATCAATGACATCAACAGTGGAGTCCACGTGAATATCATTTGGGTGTTTCATTGACTTACAAACATTAAAGGTTACTTCATCTTCGTTCACCAAAAACTTCAATTCTCCTCTTTCAACATCCACCAACGCTCTCCCGATTGCTAAGAATGGTCTTCCCAAAATGATGGGAATTTCATAATCTATTTCACAATCGAGAAAGACAAAATTAGCTAGGAAAATGAATCGGTCAACTTTTACCAAGATGTCGTATTGTATCCCCATAGGATGTTTAATTGATCAGTCCGCCATCAAGAGTCTCATTGTTGTGAATTTTGGTTCCCCCAACCCAAGTAGTTTATAGATCGCATATGGCATTAGGTTGATGCTTGCTACCAAATCGCATAGGGCTTTAGTAAATTGGAGCATGCCGATGGTGCAACGGATGGTGAACGCTCCGAAATCTTCTCTCTTTTTATCAGCTCCTTCGTCATAATTGCACTACAACTATGAGAAACTTCAATTGTCTCAAAATCCAAGCTCCTTTTCTTTGTGACTAATTCCTTCATAAACTTTGCATAACCCGGCATTTCCAACAATGCTTCCACTAGAGGGAGATTAATTGATATTATCTTGAACACCGATAAAAAAAAATTGAACTTCTCATCCTCATTCTTCTTCTTTAGACACGGGGGAAATATGGGAGATATTTGGGTAAAGGTTGCATAACTTTTGGGATTGGATTGTGTTTCTCCATATCTTTTTGTGGTCCTTTGGCAATGCTTTGTTGAATAGGTGTCTATTCTTACTCCATACCTTTGTCTTCTTCATGCATTTGAGCTTCTTCATAGCCCATCACATCGTCTATTGCTACCTTTCAACTACGAGTAACCACAGCCAGCTCTCTATCATCATCTTCCAATGTAATTCTTGGTTTCAATTGTGCTGAAAGTAAACTCAACTGACCTTCAAGTATCTTGATTGCATCTGCATGAGAGTTCACTTTATTGTTCAATGATGAAAAGTCAGCTTTCATTCCTTTAAACAAATCATCAGAGCCTTCAAGTTTATCAAGGATGTGTGACAACAAATCATTCACCCGGGGAGTACCTGCACTCCTTTTTGATATTGGGCTTTCACTCGAGTAAGTGTGTTCCTCATCATGGTCATCCTCCCTTCTCCAATAATCACTTTGCCCAGCCCAATCATGACAGTATCTCCTTTGCTCTTCCCCCTGGGGATAGTTCCCACCTTGATTCCCACCTCGCTGTAAATAGCGTGGGTCGAAACCCTCCTTGTATCTCTTGGAGTTCCAACCTTGATTCTCCCCCGACTTTGAATAACCTGAGGAAGAACCCTCCTCAACTATAAACACTCCACTTGTCCTCTTGGGTTTTCCCGTATTCTCCATCATATGCTCTTGTAATAGCTCTATTTGGGTCAACATTTCTTGATGTTTTCATCCCTTTCTTTCCTTATCAAGTTGTTCTTGTGTCATTCTAAAATAAAAAAGGAGAGACTTGATGCTCTTGAGTGTACCAAGCTTGAATTATTTTCGTCATGTCATCAAGAAGAAATGAAGCCACCTCAAATGATTGCAACATTATTCCCCCTCTTACCAATTGATCAACCACTCCTTTATTAACCGAATCAAGACTCCAGTCAAATATTGGAGTAGCAAATCATTTGGTAGCCCGTGAGTTGGGAATTTTAGTAAGAGTTTCTTAAACCTCACCCACGTTTCATTGATGGGTTCACCCTCCTATCACTTGAAACCTTGAATGTCGTCTCTAAGTTTCATCATCCTTGATGGGGCAAAAAGTCTTGCATTGAATGCTATAATCAGCTTCTCCTATGATTTGATCGAATTGTTTGGTAACTCGGCCAACCACTTGATAGCCTACCCCGTTAAAGAAAGTGGAAATAACCGAAGCCAGATTGACTCTTGTGACACATTCTTGAATGAAAACGGGCTTCACACCTCTGTAAAATTTCTTACATGCTCATGTAGGGATTTGTGTTCTAACCCTCCATAAAGTCCCCTCATTTGGAATAGATGAAAAGTCGTTCTAGTAACCTCAAATATTGCATTCCCATCAGATTGTGGTAGGCAAATTAAACCCATTTCACCTGATTGAGATGGGTTGTAAACACTATTGATATCATTGATACTGTCCCAATGACCCACTTGACTAGCATTCACCTCTTCCTCACTCATTTTTACATCTATGTAGTCCAACAAACACTACACAAAGCAGTCTAAGCCAATTCAACTACAGCCAACAAATTCACAAGTAAATTTTCGATCATAGAACTCTAAGTAACGCTACTCCTCCACAGCGGCGCCATTTTGATTAACGTTTCAAAGATACTTCATCCAATTCTAACTGTCAATGATCGTTAATTAGTATATAACCCAACCAACTGAGTTGGGGTCGATCCCTCAATGAGTAGCTTTCTTTGAATTCAAGTACGAAAGTATGACGATGACCTTTGCAGCTGAGCAACACACACTTAAGAGTTTAATAACCAAACTTTCAGGATGTCGGTACCAACCCACTTCAAATCATTAACAAGAAACAATAAGATAACTACAAAATACTTGGGGGATTGAACAACCAATTGTTGAATTCAACTTAACGGGTGTACATCAATACCGATAATGCTAATTCGTCGCGGGTAGAATGGACTATAAGTACAAAAAATTTCTCTCAAGCAATTGTCTTATTTCCATTGAGTTCTCTCGAACCTCAACACTATCTACAAGCTAACCAGCCCACGTTCTCAAAAAATCCACTCTTTCGAGCTAGATACAAAGGCTGGGTCTTGGGTTTCACTTTCTCAAGTTGAAATCGTCAAGACCCACTACTAAGGATGCCAAATTACTATGTTGGTTCTGTACTTCTCTCGGGAGAAAACAAAACTCGGAAATCTATCACACCAAAGATGCAATAATGAAGTTAAACCACCATAATAATTTAGATCCGCTTCACATTAACACCAACAATCACTAATCGATAACACTCATTTAGTAGAATGCAACAATTTGTCACATTGTCAAACCTCCAAGGTTAGGGTTTTAGCCAATCATGGTGAAAAGATGAAAATCAACATCTGCCACATTTTCCATAGCTGGGTAAATTGAATTCGAGACTTAAAATTAACTAAAATATTCTCTATTACAAAATCTAAATAAAAAACCTTATTAAAATCACTTGAAACCCACAATGGCAGTGTTTTTGCTCTCAATCTTTTGTTTTTCACGTTTCTAAATACCTTCTCTTTTTTGCAAACATCAATTTATGATGGTCTGATGTGTAGCTATTTGGGATCAATTGATGAGGTAAGTCGGGCTTCATCGACCATTGGCAACTCGTCGATTTTCCTTTGTCTGGCCTTCATTTTTCACCTATTCTTTGTCCAACCACTGTAATTTTAGGCGAGCCAGATCGGGATCGCCGAGTGATTCCGCGATGCGCCCTTTTTTCTTTCCTCTCGCCCATCAGCACTTATCTAGATCTCCATCAATACTTTCGGCGACCTGATCATCCATCGCCGATGTGATCGGCATCACGCCGAGTTGAACTGCTACTCGCCGAAGCTATCCCTAATCCAACCTCAACATTCTGTAACTTTAGGCGGTAGAGTGGGAACATGGCGAGTTGCCGAGTGACATCGGCGATTATCAGATTTGTTTTTCCCTTCTCTTTTTCGCTCATGTTGTCTTTATTGCTTCTTTATGTCCTAGCTTTTTTCCTCAATCCATATATCTGAAGATCAAGGGTTTTACATCAATTGCTGGCACAAAATAAGCATTTGAGGACACCAAATCATTATAAATAAAGCCCTAAATGAGTCCAAATCTCAGAGTCATCAAGGCTCAAGGTTTGTTGATGTAGTTTTAGGGAGACGGATTCTTGGGATGAGATTGCCTATTGAGGTATAGAATATAAATCTCGTGGTTTACTTAAGTATAACCATCTCATGTTTAGCACCTTTTGAATTAGAGATTAAGCTTAGCAAGAAATTTGACTTAGACATTTGTAAGAGTAGTCATATACTCTAGTTGGAGCTTTGAGTTACAACTAATGAAGTGTAGTTATTAGAAAGGTGAGCATAATTGAGAATCTTTCTATAATTAAAAGCTATCAGTCATATCACTCAAGACATATTATTCCTATTCTTACTTCATACCCAGATATCCTTGCTTTATGTCAAAAAGCTTCAGATAGATCTTGACTATGTTCAACGTCATATCGTTCGAAACATATGTGCTATAGAGAATTCCAAACTCTTAGTATGAATCAGATCCACCTATGTTAGTAGGCAAGATTAAAAGTCAGAAAGATAGTAATAGTAACTCATTTCCCTTTCATGCTTAGTTTAACCGTCATTCGAGGATGAATGATCCCAAGGGGGAGATACTGTAACACCCAAAAAATTTCTCAGATAAGGCACGAACTATTCTTTATTTGCATATAAGGTCTTATTCGGTTATTCTTCAATTACTCAAAAATGTGAAGATAAATTCTTTAGTGTTGGAATGTGTAACACCCCAGACCTCAAAATGAAGAAAATCCAAGTTTTCAGAAAAACTGGAGCCAGTACCGACAGAACCACCCACAGACAATAGGAGTCTGTGGGTGGTTCCGTCGTTAAGGGCCGAATATTGATGGTCTCTGATCCCACCCACGGTCAACCATTAAGGTTTGAGCTTGGACCTACGGTCCGTAGGTCTGATCGTAGGTGAGGGTTAGTAGCTAATTGGAGGGAATTGGTTGTTGGGTCAAGTTCAAACGGTCATATCGTTTAGCACAAAATTAATTAGGTGGCCCATGGTCTATAAAAATAAAGATAATTGAATCATATTTCCAATGCCACCGAGTTTCCTAAAATTCCAACTCCGAGTAAAAAGTTATGCTTGTTTTAGTGAAGCCTTGCTGGGCAGACCACGAACCAGGACAACGGACGACGATTGGTAGTCCAAATGATGGTCTGTAGGTCCCTCCATGGATTCCCTTCGTCAGCTTTTAAGTTAGGGTCATTTAAGTCTTTTTCCTATGCATTGGGGCCTTTAAGTACTTCGTTTAATGCATAACTACGTCTTTTTACTCATTCTAAGACTAATAACATAGTTAGACTTACCCAAAACTCTTATTCACAAAAAATCATCGAAATTAGAGAAAAAATTGAATAGGAGAAAGTCGACGAAACCTCATAAGAACAAGCAGTCTTCTTCAAGGTTCAGCCCCGAAATCCAAAGGATTTCTCTGTAGATTACGTCGCCAGGTCTGTGTTATTTAACTAGTGGGTTCCTTTCATCCAATAGGTCCCTAGAATTCAGTCAGTTCCTTGATTCTCTATATCTTGTTTAGACTTAGGGTTTCTAAAATATTGGATATTTACTGTGATTTAGCTGTTGTAGTATCCTAAATCAAAATAGCATGTTTCTTGGAAAGTTTGTTTAGTTCCTTGCATGAAACTTAGAACCCTAGTTGTGTAGATTTTCTTAGTTCATGAATTACACTTGCTAGGTCTGTTAAACAGATAATCATGCTCTAGTTTCGAATGTTACATTAACAATTTATAAATGTTGTATTCTCATATTCAAATGTTAGTATTTTGAGCTATTCGGTATGTCAGTAATTTAGTTACATTTCAATCATATACATATTCAGTTGGGAGTAAACTTAGCACCGAGTTGGACTAGAGTTCAGCGTAACCTTATAGTCCCAGAACTACGAGCCCCCGTAGGAGTATAAGTCTTTTCTATTGGGCATCAGATTTAGTGATCACTCTTGCCATGCCTTTATAGCCCTAGCAAGGAATTTTGGGTCCTCTCGATGGGGCGTATACATCGGACTCCATGTTTAGATCACATGGTTTTATGTCGGTTAATAGTAGCTTCCACAGTCAAATTCCTAGGGCATTTGACCAGGTTTTCAGTATATATTCCAGCATTCGGTTCAGCATGTTATCTTGATGATTAGTACTTGGTCATTGTATTCAGTTTAGCTTTTCCGTTATGTTTCAATATTTATATTCTTGCTCAGTTATGATTTGTTTAGCTTATGTATTTGTTCAACTTAACATCTATATCCTGCATGCTTAATACATTTCAAGTACTGACTCATACTCTGCACTACATCATTTCATGATGTAGGTTCACGTACTCTGCATCATACTGCGCTTAGATCGATTCTCGATCTGTATTCAATAGTTTCAGTGGTGATTCCTCATACTTCGAGGACAATAGACATGTTTTCATTTTATTCTTTACATTTCAGTTTCAGTTCTATTTGAGCTAGCTTGGGGGCATGTCCCAGAAACTCAGCTCAGTTAGAGGCTTTTTTTTAGACATAGTAGTAGAATCAGCTTGGATTGTTGAGTCTATTCATGAGTCCACAAATTGGACTCATTTAGGGCTTTATATTGATAAGAATAGTGTTCGCGAATGCTTATTTTGTCTCAATATCTGATGAAAACTCTTAAATTTCAGGTATTTGAAGTTTTATTGAAAGCATGGACACTTAGGTGCAAAATGGAACAAAAAGGCTGAAAAGAACGAAAAAGCTGAAGTATGAGAATCGCCAAGCACACTTGGCGATTTGCCAAAGGGATTCACTCTGCCCTTTGTTCCAGTGCTCGAAGCCCTAAAGAAGAAGGATCAAAAGGCGATGAAAAGAGCAGTCGGCGCTTCGCTGAATATTTCCACACATCAGTACTATACCGCCCAATAGTCCAGAACGTGACGATGCTGAAGGCAAGCACGGAACGGCGATGAAACAGAAGAACGGCGAGTCACCGAGTCATTCGGTGACATCGACTAACCTTGCCGAAAGATTTGCCAACACTATTTTTTGAAGTCTTTAAATACTAAACTTATAATTAATTTTAAGAGTCGAACATTTATTTTAATTTCCAGAATAGAATAGTACTTTTTGGTGATATTTTCTCTCAAGTTTGGAGAGGATTTTGTGGGAGAATTGAAGAGAGAAGGATTTCATCTTCCCCAAGTTAGAAGTGGGTCTTCTCCATTCTTCTTCCTTTGCCTAAATCAAGGTTTAATTTCTTATACCCATTTGATTTTAGTATCATTTTAGGTGTATTTTGTTATTTCTTGATCTGTGGCTAAAAACCCCATTCTTAGGGTGTGATTTAGCAAATATGTGTTGATATTGTTGTTGGGTCTTGCTTGCTGATAGGTTAGATGTATTTTAATGGTTTAATTTAATGGGTTTATAGTTGCAAATACAAAACCACCCATGTGTTTTCGGCTTGTCCGAGAGGGAGGTCGCGAAACCAAGACCACTTGACTGATGACCTAAGGAGTGTGTCGACATGAGGTTCAGCCCAAGAGGGTGAACCCTAGTCCCATATCCTAACACTCAGCTCGAGAGAGTGAGTGGGGAAAGGCATAGGTTGGTCTTCATGCGGCAAGTGGGTGTCCGAGAGGAACCCATTTGAAACGGGGTAAGTTGCCCGAGAGGGAACTTATTTCCATCTAAAGCTTAGCCTAGTCACTATTATCTTGTAAATTTCCTATCGAAAGCATGTACCCAACGATTTATCTCAACTTGTATTGCAGTCACACCCCAAGAACTTTCCCCCATACTTGATTTTCTTGTTAATTTTTGTTGTTTTTACTACTTGTGATAAAACCCCCAATTGATATTTGACATTTTTGTGTCACCCCCTTTAATTTACAATGTTTTTGTTCATTAATGTCTTTAGCTACGACTAATTAGAACTAAATTTTATTTTTCTATTAATTCTCAAAACCACTCTCTTGGACACGACTTCAACCTTTAGTTGGATTACTATATTATCGACGATCGTAGACACTCGTACCATAGTTTAGTGTCGTTGGTCACGATAAGCATCAAAATGGAAGTTCCAGATGTGCCCGAAATGCTTCAGACTACCGCAAGACTTGAAAATGGAATTAAGCATATAACTGATCCTGAATCGGAGGCAAAAACTGACGAAGAGATATTTGAGGAAGCTACAGTGGATGACATAGCCGAGACTGAAGAAATTATGATTAATGTTGTTGTGCAAGCTTCTTTAGAAAAGTCTCTTGCTGCAGGATCCAGTGGAGCTGGTCCTTCTGGTGGTCACTCCGGATACTGATGCCATGACAGATGAAGCAACTGCATAGCCAGAATCCCCTCTTTACTCCCCTGTCTATCCTTTGTTATCTCTAAAATTTTGGTTGGTTTTATATGCATTTGAGGACAACTGCTTTTATTTGTGGTGGGGTGAGACCCACCTTGTTTTGCTTGTTTCGGATATTTGTATTTTGGTGTACATTTGGGTTATCTGTTTTAATTTTTGTTTTTAAAACTGCTTTGCGATTGTTTGAGCTTATGGCTCTCCTTTGGGTTTAATTTCAAAATAACTTTGACCCTTTAGAAAAATTTTGAGTTATTCGCACATTTTTGCCACCCTTCGTGAGTTGAATGTGGCTGTTCTTTTGCAAAAATTTGAGTCTCGGTTTTGATCAATACCGATGACTTGAATAGTGCTCTCAATTGAACGAATATGAATGTATGGCTACAGTGAAGCCAAATGAAGTTACATAGAAAATATGTGAACTCTTTGCATCTCATTGTGATTAGCCATTTATCGAATTGATTCTCTTGTAATGACCGTTGCACACTAGCGAAAGTGTGTAGTCTTGTTTGACTTAAGTGTCGATGCCTTGTGAGATTAGCTTGCTTTGAACCATGCATGAATAAACCTAGAATTTGCTCTATTAGTCTGATTGATTTAGAAAGGTGTGCTCTTGAAATGATCTCAGGCAAATTTAAAGAGACTGAGCCAAATTTGACATATACCTCTTTTGTGGCCTACTCGTGAGCGTTTGAAACTCTTTTGAACACCCCTTGAGCCTTATCTTTCTTGGGAATAACCTTGATGAACCCTAAACCTTACTTGACTTATTACCTATAATCCTCTTAATTTGTTGTTTAGTAAATAGCCAACTTAGGCCAAAATCCTAAATTGGGGGTGTGGTGAAAAGGAAAAGGAGAAGTTAAGAAGTGAAAGAAAAGTCCCCCTTAATCCATAGTGTTACAAAATAATGGAAACCCTTCAATATAAAAATAAAATAAAAAATCATGTGGAATAAATAAAAAAGAAATTGGGTTTCTAAGGAATCCATGGAGGTGAATAAAAAGATGACTTAGAAGCACTAGAAAAAGAATTGAAAAAGGGAAAGAAGGGAATGCCTTGAGAACACCATACCGCACGAGGAAGAAGTCATTGAGCCTAAATGACCATACTTTTGCACTCAGCCTCATTACAAGCCTTAGAAAGACCTATCTTGAGTAAGCCAAATCGAAAGTCGATTGGAAAATAAGGGCAAACCTATGGGTGAAAGCTTGCATTGTATTCCTTTTTTTGAGTGTGAGCGTTGCATCTGATTCCTGATCTTGAATTAATGAACCTCTGTGTATGAATATGGAATAATTCTTCATGTGAGGGCATTTAGATACTTTTTGTTGACCTTGAACTTGCACAAGTAGCAAGTATTGCGAGCATGAGAATCTTTGGTAATGGTGTGCCACAAATTGAATCTTTGAGTACACAATTGATCCTTGCATAAGTAAATTGAGTCTTGTTGTGTGCATTCATGATTGAGTTTTGTGTAGCACTGTTTGAGACACCCTTTTTGAGCGGCTGAACTTGAGTTTGCTTGAGGACAAGCTAAAGTTTAAGTTGGGGGTGTTGATGAGTCCACAAATTGGACTTATTTAGGGCTTTATTTTGATAAGAATAGTATCCTCAAATGCTTATTTTGTCTCAATATCTGATGAAAACTCTTAAGTTTCAGGTATTTGAGGTTTTATTGAAAGCATGGACACTTAGGAGAAAAAAGAAACAAAAAGGCTGAAAAGAACGAAGAAGCTAAAGCTTGAGCATCGCAAAGTACTACTATACCGCCCAATAGTCCAGAACGTGAAGATGTTGAAGGCAAGCACGGAACAACGATGAAATAGAAGAAAGGCGAGTCGCCGAGTCATTCGACGACATCGACTAACCTTGCCGAAAAATCCGCCAGCACTATTTTCTGAAGTCTATAAATACTAAAATTATTATTAATTTTAAGAGTCGAACATTTATTTTAATTTTCAAAATAGAATAGTACTTTTTGGGGATATTTTCTCTCAAGTTTGGAGAGAGTTTTGTGGGAGACTTGAAGAGAGAAGGATTTCATATTCCCCAAGTTGGAAGTGAGTCTTCTCCATTCTTCTTCCTTTGCCTAAATCAAGGTTTAATTTCTTATACCCATTTGATTTTAATATCATTTTAGGTGTATTTTGTTATTTCTTCATGTGTGGCTAAAAACCCTCATTCTTGGGGTGTGATTTAGCAAATATATGTTGATATTGTTGTTAGGTCTTGCTTGCTGATAGGTTAGATGTATTTTAATGGTGATTTCACCTAGTGATTGTGGTTTAATTTAACGGGTTTGTAGTTGCAAATACAAAACCACCCACGTGTTTTCGGCTTGCCCGAGAGGGAGGTCGCGAAACCAAGATCACTAGACTGATGGCATAAACAGTGGGTCGACATGAGGTTCCGCCCGAGAGGGTAAACCCTAGTCCCATATCCTAATACTCCGTTTGAGAGAGTGAGTGGGGTAAGGCGTAGGGTAGTCTTCATGTGGCAAGTGGGTGTCAGAGAGGAACCCATTTGAAACGGAATAAGTTGCCCGAGAGGGAACTTATTTCCCTATAAAGCTTAGCCTAGTCACTATTATCTTGTAAATTTCCTATCGAAAGCATGTGCCCAACGATTTATCTCAACTTGTATTGCGGTCATACACCAAGAACTTTCCCCCATACTTGATTTTCTTGTTAATTTTTGTTGTTGTTACTACCTGTGACAAAACTCCCAATTGATATTTGACACTTTTGTGTCACCCCTTTTAATTTACAATGTTTTTGTTCGTTAATATCTTTAGCTACGACTAATTAGAACTAAATTTTATTTTTCTATTAATTCTCAAAACCACTCCCTTGGGACACGACCCCAACCTTTAGTTGGGTTACAATATTATCGACGATCGTAGACACTCATACCGTAGGTTAGTGTCATTGGTCACGATAGGCACCATCTATATTTTAGATATCACTAAACTCTTAATATATTTTATATATTCAAATTAGTTGGGTTGCTCCCCATTTCAGATAGCCACTCTTTTAGCTTTTGCATAGTTCATGTTTATTTAGTTATATTTCATTATGCTTATGATATGCCAGACACAAGGTTACCTTAGTTTCACTCATGATCCTAGGTCCCGTGTAACAACAAGGGGGTAGCCTCAGGGCGTGACAAACTTGGTATCAGAGCATTAGGTTCAACAGTCCTAGTATTTCTGAAAGCTGCACTAAGTAGGGTCTCTTTCAAGGGTATGAAGTGCACCACATCTATGAGAGGGAGGCTACCAAGTGTATTAAGAAAAACTTCACTTTCTTTGTCATTTTTATCGTGCGTGGGTAAGATATCCTCTCTAATTCGTCGTTATGTGTTTCAGATCATGCATCCTCGTAGGGCTAACGCAGGGGATGCTAATGCACACAATGTTGATGCAGTTCCTCCAGTTCCAAACCATGAGGTTACTAAAGCAGAATTTAAAATGTGATCCAGTTCTTGGCTCCGAGTGTGGCCAATTAGAATAATCAGCAGGTCCAGTTCCTACTAACACTACTGGTGGATCAGCTGTAGTTAGGGTTCGAGACTTTGTTCGGATGAATTCGCTGGAGTTTCTAAGGTCTAAGGTTGGTGAAGACCCACAAAACTTCATTGATGAGGTCAAGAAAATTCCATGAATAATTCAAATGACTGGAACTGAGAGTGTTGAGTTTGGATCCTATCAACTTAAGGATGTGCTTTATATCTGGTTCACTCAATGGAAGTATAACAGGGGTGCAGATGCTGCTCTTGTGACTTGGGATTCATTTACTGGGTTCTTTTAGACAGGTTCTTCCCAAGAGAGTTGAGAGAAGCTAAGGCACTAGAGTTTATGAACTTGAAGTTGGGTTCTATGTCGAATCAAGAGTACGGACTGAAGTTCACTGAGCTCTCTAGGTATGCTCCACACATGGTTGTCAATTCAAAGGCACAAATAAGTAAGTTCTTTTTTGGGGCATCCGATCTGGTGAAGACTGAGTGCAGGAATGCTATGCTTCGAGGGGATATGGATCTCTCAAGACTAATGACTTATGCTCAGCAGGTTCAGGGAGATAAGCTAAGGGAATCGGATAAGGAAAATAAAAAGGCCAGAACAAGAAACTATGAATACTCATAACACAAGTCAGACAGTGGGAATCGCTCACAGTTTCAGCAGAGTTCTACAGCCCCAGCACCTTCATCATCTAGTGCTCCATCCCCCAAGTTTCGACAGGATCAGAAAAGTAGGGCATCGAGCTCTATGTCTCAAGGGAGTGCTTCAGGTAACATGACTTACCCAACTTGTCAAATGTATGGTAAGAACCATACGGGTGAGTGTCTTACAGGCAAGGTAGGGTGTTTTAGGTGTAGTCAGTCTAGCCATAGGTTGAAGGATTGCCCTTCTGCCAGGCAGGGGCAAGGAGGTAAGATCAATAGGGCTTAGTCTACAGCTCCAACAGCACCAACAGGTCACCCAACTCTGCAGGGTGCATCATTTGGTACAGGTGGCGATCAGCGCCAAAATAGGTTGTATGCTCTCCAGGCTCACCAAGACAAAGTAAATTCTCCTGGTGTAGTCACTGGTACATTACGAGTCTTTCATTTAGATGTTTATGCATCTTTAGATCCAGGGGCTACATTGTATTTTGTAACTCCCTATATAGCCGTAAACTTTGGGGTCAGTCCAGAAACTCTCTCAGAACCCTTCTCAGTCTCTACTAGACGGGTATACAGAAATTGTCGTATCACAATCTCTCAGAAAGTCACCTTAGGAGATATTTTAGAGTTAGAAATGGTAGATTTCGATATCATTCTAAGCATGGATTGGTTACATTCCTATTATGCCTCAGACGATTGTAGAACAAGGATCGTTCGGTTTCAGTTTCCAAACGAGACATTCTTAGAATGGAAGGGTAGTACTTCACTGCCAATGGATCGATTTATCTCTTTCCTTAAGGCCAGAAAAATGATTTCCAAATGGTATGTCTATCATCTTGTTTTGGTGATGGATTCAAAGTATGAAACCCCAACTCTTCAGTTTGTCTCGGTAGTAAATGAGTTTCCAGAAGTGTTTCTAGAGGATCTTCCTGGAGTTCCTCTCCAAAGGGAAATCAACTTCAAGATAGATCTACTTCAAGCTTCCCAGCCCATTTCCATTCCTCCTTACAGAATGGCTCCAACCGACCTTAAGTTATTGAAAGACCAATTAAAAGACCTTCTAGATAAGGGCTTCATCAAACCTAGTATCTCTCCATGGGGTGTTCTAGTGTTGTTCGTTAAAAAGAATGATGGTTCTCTCAGAATGTGCATTGACTATTGGCAGTTGAACAAAGTAACAATCAAGAATAAGTATCCCATCCCCAGGATTAATGACGTGTTCAACAAACTACAAGGTGCTAGTTACTTTTCTAAGATAGACCTCAGATTTGGCTATCATCAGCTCAGAGTCACAGATAGTGACATTTAGAAGACAACTTTCACAACTCGATATGGTCACTATGAATTTTTAGTTAGGTCTTTTGGACTAACAAATGCTCTTGCAGCTTTCATGGACTTAATGAACAGAGTGTTCAAACAGTATTTGGACTTGCTCGTCATCATCTTTATTGATGATATCCTCATTTATTCTCGGAGTGAGGAGGAGCATGCGACTCATCTGAGAGTTGTTCTACAAACTCTCAAGGATCGCCAGCTATTCGCTAAGATCAACAAATGTGAATTCTTGTTACAATCAGTCGCTTTCCTTGGTCATGTGGTATACAACGAAGGGATCCGAGTGGACTCTCAGAAAATTGAGGCAATATAACACTGACCCAGACCCACCTCCCCAACAGATATCAAAAGTTTCTTGGGTTTGGTCGAGTATGAAAGGAGATTTTTTTGAAGCATTTTCATCCATAGCTTCCCCATTGACTAAGTTCACTTAGAAGAAGGTCAAATTTAAGTGGTCATATGAGTGTGAGAAAAGCTTCTCAGAACTAAAGACTAGGTTGACTATAGGTCCGGTCTTCACTCTACTAGATGCTTCAGACGGTTATGTGATTTATTATGATGCATCTAGGGTCTGCCTAGGTTTTGTGTTGATGCAGCGAGGTAAGGTCATAGCTTATGCTTCTAGACAGCTTAAGTTCCATGAGAAGAACTACTCGACTCATGACCTCGAGCTTGCAGCCGTAGTATTTGCCCTAAAGATTTGGAGACACTACTTATACGGTATATATGTTGATGTATTCACAGATCATTAGAGCATTCTATATGTGTTCACCCAGAAAGAGTTGAATCTTCGTTAGAGAAGATGGCTTTAATTCCTAAAGGACTATGACATGAATGTGCTTTATCATCTGGGTAAGGCCATTGTAGTGTCGCATCCTCTCAGCAGGCTGTCTATGGATAGTGTAGCACATGTTGAGGAAGAAAGAAAAGAGCTAGCCAAAGATGTTCACCGACTTGCTTGCTTAGGAATTTTCCTTACAGACACATCATAAAGTGGGGTGATTGTTCAGAATTGATTAAAATCTTCATTGGTAGCAGAGGTTAAGGAAAAGTAGGATAGTGATCCTATATTACTTCAGTTGAAGGGTGCGGTTCATTAGCAAAAAGTTGAGGTTTTCTCCCAAGGGGAGACGATGTGCTTCGTTACCAAAGGTCGCTTATATGTTCCTAATGTTGGTGAGTAGAGGCAGCAGATCCTCACATAAGCTCATAACTCTAGGTATTTCATTCATCCAAGTGCCACTAAGATGTACCGTGATCTATGAGAAGTCTTTTGGTGGAACGGCATGAAGAGGGACATGGTAGATTTTGTGGCTAGGTGTCCTAATTGTCAATAGGTTAAGGTAAATAATCAGAGACCATGAGGTATGACTCAAGATATTAACATTCCTACATAGAAGTGGGAAGTGATAAACATGGACTTCATTACGGGTTTACCTCGTACTCGAAGATAACATGACTCTATTTGGCTGATAGTGGATACAGTTACTAAGTCCACTCACTTTTTGGTTATTAAGACTACAAATTCAAAGGAGGACTACGCCAACTTCTACATCCAAGAGATAGTCAAGTTACATGGGGCTCCCTTGTCTATCATCTCATATAGACATCCTCAGTTTACCTCTCATTTTTGGAAATCATTTCAGAAAGGTCTTGGTACTCAAGTAAATCTCAGTACAACATTTCATCAACACACGGATGGTCAGGCAGAACATACCATTCAGACCTTAGAGGTAATGTTGAGAGCTTGTATGATCGATTTCAAGAGTAGTTGGGATGATCACATACCTCTCAAAGAGTTCGCCTACAACAATAGTTTCCATTCCAGTATTCATATGTCCTTGTATGAGGCACTATAGGGGCATAGATGCAGGTCCCCGATTGGTTGGTTTGAAGTAGGTGAAGCATCAATTATTAGGCCAGATTTGGATCATGAGGCTATGGAAAAAGTTCAGCTAATTAGAGATAGACTAAAGATAGCCCAGAGTCGTCAGAAGTCCTACACAGATGTGAAGAGAAGGGACTTAGAGTTCAAAATGTGGGTCCTTACAGAATCCTAGATATGTGGGTGATAATATTTGGATGGTGAGATGTGCAGTGTACTTCACCAATAGGAAGGGCAGACGAAGTTGTTTGTTTAAGTGGTCAAAACCCTTGTTGGTAACTGATATATATATACACAACAATAAACAAACAAAATTATTCATTTAAGAAGAGAGAAAGCTAGCAAGTCTATTTCAAGAACTCAAGCATCAAAGAACGCAGCAAGGGACCTGGTCCCGGAAAGTCTACGAATGAGAAAAGGACGAAAATGCAGCTGTCAAAAGGCTGCCAACTCAGATATAGTTTGTGCACAGCCTTTTATGACAGCAGGCTTTCAGCCAATGGCCTTGTCCCAAGGGTTTGTGTCCACTTTGATAATAGACTCTTCTCCACAACACAAACCCAAGTTTTGGCAAACAAAGTTTTGGATTTCAGAAAACCCAAAAGCTCAAAAGAAGAAGCCATCTTCAAGGAAGAACATTGCTCATGCTCAACAAAGGGACCTAATACAATGTTGAAGAGTCTTTGTTGTATTTTGAGATTTGTGTCTTATGTGCTTACATTGTAAATCTATTCATGTGTTATAAATGAAATAGATCTTTGTTCGTTCTGTACAAATTCTAAATCAGTTAGGTTGATTGGTTTAATGGGCAACATTGTTGTTGGTTAGTTGAATTCTAAATTATCTAAGAGTTAGGTGGTATAATGGGAAACATTGTTGTTGCTTAGTCAAAGTCTAAATCGTCCAGAGGGTGGTAGTTTAGTGGGAAACCTGTGTGTTGCTTAGTTGAAGTCTAAGTTATCTAAGAGGTAGGTAGCTTAGTGGGCAATAATGTTATTGCTTTGCTTTCTTTGTAGTAGATGTGCTACATTAAGGGAGAAGGGATTTAGTGTTAAATTCCTAGGTTGCTAGAGTTTTTAATCTGAATCGTTGCTCCGTTTGAGTGAAATGGAGTTTGGGTTGAAAAGCCTATGAGGACCGGTTGTGGTTTTCACCGCCCTTGAGCAAGGGGTTTTTCACGTAAAATTCTTGTGTAGATTTTACTTTCTGCCATTTACTTTCTTCATTTATTTAGTTACTGTTTTTACAGAGTCAAGGGACCTGGTCCGTTGACGTGTAATGGACGTGTACTACTGCTTGTGCTGACATTACTGTTCTTACCGCAACAAGGGACCTGGTCCATTTATCGTTAGTGGAAGCATACATTCCATCAAAATATATATTTATATATAAATTAAAAAGAATGGTATAAAATTATACATCAAGCTCCCACATAATAAATAGATTTATTTGTGTAGTGGTTGTACGCCAATGCTTATTGTCTTTAGTTTGTTTTCATCTTCTGTCAGAGTTTGATTCTTACTTAACATATTGCTTTTATTTTAGAATAAAATATTTTCTACTTATTTATTATTTACTTAAGCTTTTTTTCTCCCTATGCTGATTGTTCATTTTTATCTTTCATTGCTGCTATTTTCTATCTTTTCCTACAAAATATTTTTTATTTCAGATTATATTAATGGTTGCTTTTCCATTTTCCACTATCATATTCGAATCGTTGCTTTTCCTTTTTCCACTATCTAATTCAAATATGATTACCTTAAAAATGTTATTTCTTTGTATGAACTTTGAGTATTCCCTTAGGTCAGCGGCAAATATTGTGACATTCTTCTTGAACAAAGTTTTCGTTGAACCTGTGATGTTAAACCTCTTTGGGCATTCAAGATGTTGGGTTGAATCACTAAAACCCATTGAGAATTTAATGGCCTTAGACCACATTTTTTTACGAGGTTCTATGTAGGTTGGGTGCTTGCTTCTAGATATGCATCACTTTAGTGCAATGCATCCACGTACTAAGGTATGTAGCTAAAAAAACAATTATGGGAAAGCTAGTGGCTATGTAGGTTGGGTGATTCCCTTACCATATGCGACACTTTCGTGTAATGAAACTATGTACTGTGACATGGATATGATTACATTAAATATATTCGTCAAAACTAAGTATTCAATTTTATGGACAACATCATGGGTATTTATGTTAGTAACTAGAAAAAGGAAATTAAAAATATAGTTTAACGAAAGTAACCACAAATTTAAACTAGAAACTCAAAACTCTAGTTTGCATAAGAGTTGGAAATTTAAAATTAGTTTGATATTGATTCATATGGTTTTTACTCCAATGGTTACCCTTGGAAGATGTGAATGGGGTTGAGAGAGATATTAAGAAATTTACCAACTAGTTGAGATTAAGGTTAATGGTGTGTAATTATTTCAAGAAAGGCACATTCTTCTCTAAAGTGAAGTTTTAAGTGAAGTGCATGCTTCTTTAAAGTAAAGCGCTCGGGAAATTAAATATACCATACATATATAAATTTAGTACTACAATTATCAATATTTCAAGAGTGAAGTATCAAAATCATTCCTAAACTAGTGGGAGCGTGGGAAACACACCTAAACTATCACTCATTAGTTTGAGAAACACACAAAAAACACACCTCAATGCTTACTGGACAAAATGTGTGTATTACACACATACTTAGGTGAGTTCTAGCAATGAATTTTCATCCATGAGCCTTTTTTTTTGCTGAAACATTTTTAATCTTCTTGTTGTTCTTCTTCTTCTTTAATGTATTGTAGTTTCGTGGTGGGGGGGGGGGGGGGGGGGGGGGGGGGGGGGGGGGGGGGGGGGGGGGGGGGGGGGGGGGGGGGGGGGGGGGGGGGGGGGGGGGGGGGGGGGGGGGGGGGGGGGGGGGGGGGGGGGGGGGGGGGGGGGGGGGGGGGGGGG
>JAJOOF010022904.1:0-27185 GCA_029582545.1 Solanum lignicaule | reverse complement strand
AATATAATTTTATTAATTAATAATATAATATTATATAATAATTAAAGTTAATAAAAAAATAAAAAAAAATTACCGGTACAAAATGATCCGGTAAGAACCGGTTCCGGTCCGGTCCAAACCGGTTCCAATCCGGTAACTAAGGGACCGGACGGAACCGTTGGAAATTTCCGGTAAAACCGGTTCCGGTAAGACCCGGTTCCGGTAACGAAATCCGGTAACGAGGACCGGTTCCGGTACCGGTTCCGGTACCGGTTCCGGTAAAACCGGTCCTGTTGACCCGGTCCTGTCCGTTTGCCAGCCTTAGTTGGATCAATGTTGAATAAACACTACTGCTTTCTATTATGAAATTTGAAAGAAAAAAAATCTTAATCTTAATCAATATGCAAAATCATTTCTTAATTCTAAAAAATAACTATGCATTGATTTTATTTATAAAAACCAAGAGTGAAAATACAAAAATAAACTAAAAATAAAATCATTCGTGACTATATAAAAATTGTAAATACATTTCAAACAAAAAAGAATAGTGACCAAAATAGATTGTTACATACCAAGAAAATGGCATCATATAATTAATATTTTATTTGTTAATTCTTTTTTTTCAAGCATAATAAAAGTGAAGCTCCTGATCATCATAATTTCTTTTTGTTGAAATGAGATAATTATATTAGCTTTGCTTCATAACCAAAAAAGATAGTAGAATAGTAAAGAACTAAGTGAGTAGCATTGTCAATACACATAGCTGAGTTATTTATACAAATTAAAGTTTTAAAAAATTCTAACAAAAGTAGCTAAGTTACTAATACAACTCAAAGTAAAAAAAAATAGTAAAAATAATCTTAAATTATGCTTTAAAAAAAATATTCTACCATCTTTCTTTGCTAGTAGATCTGCCACCATATTCTGCTCCATATGCCAAACTATTTATCATATGCTAACCAATTGAATAAAAAAATATTATTATGAGTAAATAAAATATCGTACCGATTAAAAAATAATTATATGGAAAAAAAGAAAGAAATTTAAATTACATGTAATATTTATGTAAATAATCTTTTCAATTCATATATACTAACAATACATAATAATCATCTCTTGGAATATAGCAAATATTGTAATCAAACTACATTTTATTCCCACAAACTGCCTATTAAAGAGAACAATCACATACTAACAACACATTATTTCTTATTACAAAGATTATTATTTTTTATCATACTTGCTTGGAGAATGATAATACATACATAAATCAAATATTAAGAAAGCATGTCTAAGTACATAAAAATAAAAGGAAAGATTTGAGAATAAAATATTTCTTACGCTCATTTACTTCTTTTTTGTTACATGTTAGTTAATTCAAAAACTAATATAATGAAGAAGAGAAGAATATATTCTTGAGGTGAATCTTCATGAAATTAAATATACATTTATATAGGGAAAATAGAGGAAATGGAAAAAAAAAAAAAGACTTGAGAATGAATATTTCTTATCTTCATGTACTTCTTTTTTAGTATATGTTAGTTAATTCACAAATCAATATTATGAAGAAGAGAAAGGATAATCATGAATGTAAATCTTTATGAAACTTACACATTAAAGTTTGAAGGTTATGAACATGAAAATTATAGGAGTCGTGAATATTATTAAAAACCAAAAATTAAAAAGGTGCAAGTCATAAGTAATAAAAAGAATGTGAAGAGTTTTTGTTATAAATATTCCTTCATTAATAAAATATTTATTTGTAACAAATTAAGTAATTTGCTTTTATAATACTATTATATATTAATTTAAATAAGAAATAATGCCAAAAAAGAAAAGAAAAAAATGAAACATATTTTTGCATTTTCTCGAAAGGAAGACAACCAAACATGGCCTTAACATCTAAAACCCTGTTTGTAAAACCCTTTTCCCCATTTTCATCAAGTTAGCGAGTGAGCTTCCCTCAAAACTCACTAGAAATGAACAAATTTCAATCCTTCGACGATTTTGTTAAGGTCCACGGCGTACTTCTAGCGGCCGCCGGCATCCCTCAGTCACTCTACAAGCTTCTCTTTCAGAAGCTCTCTTCCGATACTTTTGACGGCGGCCACTATTTCCAGATTGAGCCGATTGAAGATGGCCGCCAAAGAAGGCTACTTTTCACTTCTGATTCCATCGCCAAACACTCCAATCTCTTCCTTGTTGATCATGCTTGGACTTTTCGCCTATCCGATGCTTATAAGCAGGTTTGAAGTGACATACACTATGTGCACATTGGAATTTACACGTCACTAGAAAATTGGTGACGAAGTTATTGTTTTTTTGTTACGCTATACTTTCTGTTATTTGCGATTATTTTTTTTATGTATATTTTTTTAAATTTCATAATGCAGTTGTGTGAAGTTCCGGGTTTAGCAGAAAGAATGGCTGCATTAATGTGTGTAGATGTTGATTTGGACTCAGCGGCTGAGGAGGCAGGTGAAGAGGATAGTAGCAAACTGAGTGCAGTGGAAATAGTGGAGAGAGAAATGTGTAAAGTAAAAGAAGGCCGGAATGATACGAGATGGTTGGAGCTTGAGGAACTTGACATTGATGATCACATGCTTGTATCTCTTGATTTGCCTAGTAAATTTCCGGTACGTTTTCTTTATAGGTCTAAAATGTGATATCAACCCGGTCAATTAGAAACTAAAAACAAGTAGGAACTGAGTGTCTTTCCGGGACTTGGAACTAACAGTTTTTTCCTTGTACAAACTCGTGATAGCATGAGTGTATCTGTAGATCAGTAGTTCCCTTTAAGGCTTTACTTTCCACTAGGATTATTCCCACCTTCCCTATGGATGAGAGATGCAAGCTGTGGTTTCTTGTACATAATAGCTAGCCTGGATCCTTAATAAAAACTAATAAAACAATAATAATAGCTAGCCTATGTTTCCTTATTAGATTTATAATATGCATATAATGACAGATCTTTTTAGTTAGTGGTTAGAAGCTGCAAACAGTAGCTATCTTGTAGGGGCAAGCATTGTATGTATGCAATGAGTCACCTGTAGTGATAGGTGCTTTCACTATGTTTGTCCTCACACTTCTTACGATGTTCTTGTTGGTCCTTTGTTTTATATTATGTTTGTTAATTTAAAATTTCTGCATCAGAACTTACTGGCACTGAGCCTGTGCGGCAACAATCTGAGGGATGTTGAGGTTGTTTCTAAGCATGTTACCCGTCTCAACAATCTTAAAGCTCTCTGGCTGAATAATAATCCGTTTTTGGAGCATAGGTAAGTTGCCAAGAGCTCAGTAACTGGGCCAGTGAGTGCTTAAATCCTTTTTTTTATAGTAGTAATTGATGTTGGGTTCAGCAATTTTCTTGTTTGGCAAGCTTGAACATTAATTGATGCTTCTTCCTTTTCTTCTTTGGATAGTAATTCAGAGGCTGCAATCATTCAGGGTTGTCCTAGTTTGGAAATTTGCAACTCAAAATTTACATCTAACTATGGAGAGTGGGCATTAGGATTTTGTGGTGGAATCTATGACAAAGACAATGCAGACTGTGCTCATCAAAGAGATCATCCTTTGGAGAGTGTGACATCTCTAGACCTTAGTAACAGGTTTATTCGCAATCTGATGAACAAGGTCAGGCCTATTCAGACGTTTACTTATTTCCTAAACAAGTGTGCTATTGAATTTATCATGAAATTCCTCTTCCATCCCTTCTTTTTCCAAGAATATTAAGTTTCTTTGAGATAATGTGAAACTATGGCCGTCTTTTATGGATGTTGTGGTCTCTCCTTAATCCTAATAATCTTCCCCTGTTCATGCTGCTTCTTTTTCTCAGGCATTTAATCCTGAAGAGATCACATCTCTTTCTTATTTAAACTTGCGTGGAAATCCATTGGACCAGAATTCTCTTAACGATTTATTGCAGCTTCTTAAAGGATTCAGTTGCTTACATTCTCTGGAGGTACCTCTTTTAATTACTGCTTCTTTAGTGTGAGCACACAATGATATTTATATAAACTATGGAACAGGTGGATATCCCAGGGCCTTTAGGAGAAAGTGCTGCTGAAATTGTTGAAGCCCTGCCTAATCTTTCTCTACTAAATGGAGTAAACACATCGAAAATAATGGAGTTCGGGAAGTCTGTGGTTGATTCAATGTTGCAACCATGTCTTCCTGAATGGACTGCTGGAGAACCTCTAACAGATCGTGTCATTAATGCTATGTGGTTGTACTTAATGACGTATAGACTTGCCGATGAAGAAAAGATTGACGAAACCTCTGTATGGTATGCAAGCTAGAAATTATGATGATCTCCAAAGTTGCTATCTCCATGGGATGTCCTGTTTCCATTATACAACTGCTTTAAACAACATAAAATAGTTCAGTTTATTAGGCATTTTGAACTGAAGCTTTGGGTTTCTAGCTTACCTCTTGCTTGGTTCTGAAGATTTGTATCTGCAGACTCAATAGAGCCTAGAAAAAGTAGCACATTTTTCTGTGAGCTGAAGTCACAGGAATTCTAGGTGTGGAAAATTAGGCACTTGGACTTTAAGCAATTGGGAATTAAAAAATGTCTATGAGAGCAGAAGCTGCCATAGCTTGGTATAATAAGTTCTATTACCGTGAGAATCCCTCTGTTTGATTTTTCAAATGTTTAGCTAAGTTGGTGAGAGTTGCTGTTGCAACTAAGAAGTCTTTCAACTTGGTTGTGCCAAAGTTGCTGGACTATCATGATACAATCCTTTTGTGATTCTGGACAATGTTTTCTAAACTCACACTCATATGTGTAATATCCTCTTATGTGCATGTTTATTTGTGTTCATAGGTATGTAATGGATGAACTTGGTTCTGCTTTGCGCCACAGCGACAAGCCAAACTTTAGAGTATCTCCTTTTCTCTACATGCCAGAGGGCAATTTGGCATCAGCTGTGAGGTTCTCTTCTTAAACCATCTGCTTTCTAGCTTACATATTGGGATGTTCTTCTTTTGTAAACTACATTTTGTATATAGTCATTAGGGAAAAATACATTTTGTATATATTGGAATTCACAGGAAATACCTTGTGTAGAGATGACTACTTGGAATTTGTAGCAGGGAATGCCCATCTCAGTACTGAGATTGTATGCCTCTTGGCTTCAGGGCTTTGCCCTTTATATGAATAAATCTCTAAAAGTACCTATCCAAGAAGAAACTAATAATAAAAAAAGTATATGTCCTCCGTCTGTTCAGATTTCTCAATTTATTAATTGAAATTGTTGTTTCCAATGAATTGGTAATAAATGATTTTTTGAAAGAAGTATGTAAATCACTTTGTTTCTTGCTTACATAATGGGATTTTGTATTCTTATTTTGTGAACCATTTTTTGGGTATGAAGAGATATCACATGTATTGATGATTGGTTGGAACTAGTAGATAGCCAGTATCCTAAGTAACTCTCCTTGGAAAAAGCTTAGCAGTGAAATGAGATCCACAGTGTAGAACGCAAGTGTATCCTACTTAACGGGATATTGGAAAAGTATCCTTCTCATAGTCTCCCCTATGGCCTAAGAATGAAGGTCTTTTTCCAATGGAAAGGCTGATGAGGAAATTAAACCAGAGTTTGCCATGCACTTCTTCTGCTTCTCTGATGAAATTATTATGCAATTAAACTTTTAACTCTCTGCATATTGCCATATATTTTTGAAACTACACTAATTTTATTAATGATTTTAGTTATTCAATTCTTTGGCCGATTGATGATGTTCGAGAAGGTGATGAGTGCACTCGTGATTACCTATTTGGTATCGGGGAAGAGAAGCAACGATCTGCTCGCCTAACTGCTTGGTTCCATACACCAAAAAATTATTTTATCAAAGTATGTATTGACGTTTTCATATTTGAATGTTCTTGTTAACTGAATATAGATGCTCAACATGAAATTTGGTTTCCATAATTCTTCAGGAATATGAAATATACAAGAACACATTGCAATCAATCAAAATTGCTAGCCCAGTACAGGGGTCATCAATTACAAGTAGTCTGTGTCATGGTGATGGAAGAGTTTTACATGTGTACGCTGACATACCTCAAGTGGAAAAATATCTGACTCGTCCTGAGTTTGTTATCAGTATGTGTATTTTGCTAAAATTTCCTGTTTTATAGATTATTGACTATTTCTGTGCTGTTATCAGTCTGGACTTGGTCTTTAATGTAACGTGCACTCATATTGCTTACAGTTGAGAAAGTGTGTACTAATTGTTTGAGTACAATTTTATTAACATTTAACTGACTCAAGACCAGTGTTATAAAAAGCAAGGAAAAGCGCGCTTAAAGCGCGAGGCGAGGCGAAGCGCAGCCCCTGCGCTTTTATTTCCTGAAGCGAGGTGATATTGAAAAAGCGCTCGCTTCTACTGTAGAAGCGAGAAGCGCAAGAAAAGCGAAAGCGTGAAAAAGCGCTAATTAGGGTTTTTTTTAAAAAAAATTTTAAGGTTTTTTTTTTTTTTAATTTCTGAAATCCTTACGCGACTTCACATACCTCTTTCGCGACTTCAAATTTATATTTTGGACTGCTGCGAGGCTGCGACTGCTGCTGTAAGTTCTCTTCTTCTTTGCGACTGCTCTGCGACGTTTGTTTCTATTTTTGGTTGCTGCCAGGTCACTGCTGTAAGTTCTCTTCTTCTTCTCTGCGAGGCTGCAGCGATTGATCTGCTACTATTTTTTATTTTTTTTTTGGTTGTTGCTGTGTGTTTTTCTATATTTTTATTGCTGCATTTTTTGTGATTTAATTATGTTTTTACTTTATATGTTATGACTTGTGAGGATTATTGACTATCTATTTACTTTTAATCTAAGAATATATTACCTCTATTCAGTTATTTAATATTTTTTTATTTTTATACTAAATATCGCTTTACTTTAAAAAAAGCGCGCGCTTCCCAAAACACTGCTCAAGACTACTCATAAATTATCTTGAACATTACTGGTGGTGTTTGCAGCAACTGAGCCCAAAGATGCAGACATTATATGGACAAGCATGCAGATAGATGAGGAGACAAAGAAGGCAACAGGAATAAATGATGAACAATACATAAATCAATTTCCATTTGAGGCTTGCCTGGTTATGAAACATCACTTGGCCAAAACTATTCAGAAGGTCATCATAGATATCATGTTTACTTATAGTGGTTGAGCACTTGTTCTTTATGCAGAATGCTGATGCTGAAATTTGTCCACTTAGCAGGCTCATGGGTTGGTCGAATGGTTTCAGCCTACTTATAATCTTGAGACACAGCTAAGTCAACTTATTGGAGATTTTCACGTACGTGAAAGAGAGAAACTAGACAATTTGTGGATCTTGAAGCCATGGAACATGGCAAGAACTATTGATACGACAATAAATAGCAATCTATCTGGTATTATTCGTCTCATGGAAACTGGCCCAAAAATCTGTCAGAAGTACATTGAGCATCCTGCTCTATTTAAAGGGAGAAAATTTGATCTCCGATATAATGTCTTGGTTCGCAGTATGAATCCCCTGGAGATCTTCCTTGCAGAAGTTTTCTGGGTATGTACATATTCAGTGGTGTAGGTGTTCTCATGAGTGGTTGAAAAGAGAACAGTTTCACTAAGATACTTTACATCATAACATATAAAATGCCTTCGTTAAGATTTGTTTTCTTGTCTCTGGCTGATTTTGTTCACATTTTCCTTTCAGGTTAGATTGGCAAACAACACATACACTTTGGAGAAACATAGCTTTGATCAATATGAGACTCATTTCACTGTTATGGTAAGGAATGATTACTTGCTTCCCCTATTTGTTAATTGTGGAGTTGCATTATTAATTTGAGTATTTTATTTGATGTAATTGCATGATTTAATTCCCTGACTTGGTTCGTGACATTTCACATAATATTCTCCTATAGAACTACAGAGGCAAGTTGAACCATATGAACACACCAGATTTTGTGAAAGAATTTGAGAAAGAACATGAGGGTGAGGGTATTTCCTTTTCACTATCAATACTTTGATTTCCTCCTTCCATATATTGTTAATTTAGCAGGACATAGTGTTTTAGTTACTAGTCTTTTACTCGTCTTTGTTGCAGTCAACTGGCTGGATATCCACTCAAGGATTAGAAATATGATCAAATCGGCTTTTGAAGCAGCAGCTGCTGTGCATCCAGAAATGCATCATAGCAAATCTAGGGCAATGTATGGGGTTGATGTCATGCTTGATAGCCATTTTCAGCCTAAATTATTGGAGGTATGACAGCTATACTGCCTCTATTGTAGCATTTTCAATGTTTAGTAGTTCCTGAAAGATGACTGCTCAAAGCATGACCTTGCTACTACTGGTCATTGCTTTTGTCAATCTTTTGGATTTTCCTGTGTCATTGTATCTTATTGAGACAGGAAATGCACCCTCCCTCTTGTTAAGCACAATCTGCAATATGAACTCTAAAACCAGATGGATATTTTTTGGATGCAGATTACCTACTGCCCAGACTGTACTAGGGCAGTCACATATGACACTGAAGCTGTCGTCGGTGGAGGAGAAACTGTTAAAGGAAAAGAGTTCTACAACTATATCTTTGGCTGTCTATTTCTAAATGAAACTAATCATGTTTCCCAATTGTGAGTGGAACCCTGGCATGTAGAGGTTTTTGCCTTAATTTGCATGCCAAAGTAGAACTCTTGAGTTGTGCAAGTGTATCAAGAGAAAATACAAGCAAATTGGCGTTGTAATGTAATCTATGGAAATAGTCTGAGCTGTTTGGATTTTAGAGCTTTAGTTTGTCACACTGCCAAGGAGCTATGCAGAACTGCCTCATCAACCTCTGCCTCTTCCCCAATTCTCTTGCAGTCAGAGAATCATCATATCTCCATGGTCTATTGAGTTATTTCCCCTGTAATTTAGAGTCTTGAAAACACTCCCGCATAAATTCCCAGTATAATTTTTCACATCTGTAGCCTGTAAACATGGTTAAAAACATGTTTTCCGATTTTGTTCAGTTGCAAAAAAGTCTAATGCCTTTTCAGTTATGGTTGGTAAGGTAACAATTTTGTTTCAATGTGCTTAAGTTTTACTTAAGAGAAAAAGGAGGTAACCCATCCAGCTGTGGAAGTAGCTTGTATTCTTACAATCCCTTTTCTATCTTGCAAGTTTGCAATACCACAATATCATAGCATCTCACAACATCCTGAGAACTAAACGCCTACTGTGTGTTTCAATAGTGTAAATTTTAGCTGGGTATATCCATTTTTGTGGCACTCTTCATATAGTAAAAATTAGCAAGAAACAAATGGTACTAAAACTGTCAACAAATGTAAACATTAGCTGTAGGAAACAAAATGAAAATGTGCAGGAACATACATTAGCTGGGAGGATCAAAATGTTGCATTCATCATACTTCTCATGATCAAACCTAGAATGGTGTAGTCTGAGCATAGAGCACAACTTCCTTCCCAATTCATAAGAACAAAAAGAACAAAGAATTTGCTAGTCTATTGAGAAGTAGCAAGTTGCTAACCTAGCAGCTACTTTAGTTGGAGTTTATTCATACGATTGGCTTTTCAGTGTTGTTATTTTTTTCTGCAATTCCAAGTTTGATATCCTTTCGAGCTCCAAAGCACGTTCAAGCTTTCCGACAACAATACTATATGCATTAGTTTTTAACCCAAGGGAAATGATAATATCTAATTAGCTACATGATAATAATAATAATAATGATAAAAACACTACCTTCGCTGCTCGGCAGCTCCATTCCCCTAGAATTGTTCTAAGCCTCTCATTTTCCTCCACATACTGTAACAAAACACCCAAAATAAAAGGAAATATCACGCAACCTTCTGGTGTAAAAGAAGGTAGCATGATTATGGAAACTAAAACAAGATGGAAAATGGAGTTAGAATAACACTTGGTAATAACTGTAACCGCTACTTCTGTACATGAAAAAAAAAAAGACAGCAAAGGAAGTCAATTTGCGTAATATAGAAAATTACAAGAACCTCAAAAATTTTATCTGACGAAAAGCAGAAAGGTTTAATCCTAATAGAAGAGTCATGTTTATAAAATCAAGCCTAAAATCAATGTATGTTTGGAACAACTGTCGGGGTTTAACTCGAACCAGACTAGCCTTATAGGACTCATGCAATGGAACACCTAGATGGCTAAAAAAACCGGGGCACACCCACAGCAGGAAAACTAAGTAACCACAACAGAGACCATCCTAAGATCAGGAAAAAAAAACCAAAAAGGTATCACACATTGATGAGTGTTGCCTTCCAAATTTGGATTGTTCTTTTGGGTTGTTAATGGCTACATCCTAACCAAATACACCTCATAGTTCATTCTTAATCGAAAAGAAGCAACAGTTGCAGCCAAGGAAGACAAACGAGCAGCACAAAGTGCATCTTACGTATAACATGACAGTTCTCCATGAAAAAGGGAACCCATCTCTGAATACACCAAATATTTTGCATTTAAACAACAAAAAAAACTTTATGTTCCAAATAATTTTCTAACACACCTGATTGTTTGTACTGCGAATGCGCTGCATCTCAGCATCCTTCTCATCTATCAGAGATCGAGCAAGCCTAAGCTCAGATTGCAATTGATCTATCTGAAACAGAAATCTTTCAGCAGATAATAGCAAAACAGTAGGGGTCGTTTGGTAGAATATATAAGAATAATGCTAAATAGAGTGTATTAGTAATGCATGTATTAGTTATGCTTGCATTAATTATATATAGATTATTTTCATGCATTGTTTGGTTTGATGCATTAAATATAGTATGTATTGCATTAAAAAAATTATTTACAAAGATACGCTCCACTTTTATGGTGGAAAAGATGTAAAAAAAGGTTTTGAGGGACAATTGGGTCTTTTATCATTTTAATGCATGCATTAAAATCATTGCATTGCTAATACCTAGAAATCCATGGTATTAGCAATGCACATCTTAATACACAATAGAGTGTATAACTAATGCAAGTATTAGTTACACATAGGTTGAAAAAGAGTACCAAACAAGGTACTAGTAACACAAAGTTAATACATGCATTATTTTTCCTAATACACTCTACCAAACGACCCCTAAAAGGATAACAAATACTGAGGTAAACTTCTACTTGGAAAGAAGAAATATCAGAGACAAATAAATTACATCCGTCCTTGAAAACAATCCCCTCCACTGATACCAAAACAGAACCGGGGAAAACAACAGAAGAATCATATGAACTCAAAAGCAATGGTCACACCGCATGTAAAGATCTAAGCGGGAGTAGATTATAGTTCCATCAAGGCATGAGCTGTATCCAATGGACTCCCACTTATGACAGATCCAAGATAGAACTTATTCTTTTTTTTTTTAGACAAGTAACAGTTCAATGCAATAAAAACTTAGCCGCCCCAGAAATAGGTGCTAAGTTGGAAACTTTACAAGCATTGAAAGGGTGCTTAAAGCCCTTCCCAGAACCCTATATTATTCTTAAAGAGTTTTAAATAAGATACTAGGAGCACCTGGATGCCCATACAGAACACACCCAAGTTAAGTTAATCCTCAAGACCTTAAAATAAGAAATGCCATGATTAGAGCAACCCCATATGATGTTCATATCTTTGATCAGATCTGTATTGATACTATAGATGTATCGTTCTGTAGTTTCTGTCACCTAATGTATGCTTAATTTCTCAAATTAAATTCAACAAGAAGAACACCACATGTACGTGTCAAACTATGAAGTGTAATTGCATCCATAAGACTTTCTCTTCTTTTTGACTAGATGCAGTGCAGGAGAAATTTAATAAATTAAGATAAAAAAATTTAAGTAGCAACAACAAGAACTAGATGGAGAAACTCTTTTTCTAGAGAACTATAATTTCACAAAACTATACCAGGAGATGCTATTAAAAACAAGCCGCTGATGACTAGTAAATCCACAGTCCTAAATTGGATGTCCACATTTGATATAGCCTGATACTTATGATTTCAGTTGAAGAGTTGAGATAAAATGACCGGGAGATTATGTGGACCACAAGGATTTTCACTTTCGATGCTGATAAACGAGAAAAATTTATTCAAACAGTAAAATGAACCTTTTATGTCGTATGATGTGGTAGAATTTTACTTTCTCAAAATATTAGGCTTTTTACGATGCCTAAACAAGCAAGGCAGTCATTGGGTACAAGGAACATAAATAGTTGTCTCTAATAGCTTGTTTGGATGGTTGTTACGTATCATATTATATTGTATTGTATTGTACTGCATTGTTTTGAAGAATACAATGTTGAATAGCTTGTGTCATTTTCTGTCGTTAAATAATGACAAACATCAAAATCTGGAGGATAAACCTATATAATAAAGAAAAGTAGGTACGGGGTAGAGTTATTATAGAAAAGGTAGGGTAAATGTTAAAATAGGATTATTAAATGATAAGCAAAGGAAAAATGAGAAAAAAAGGTAATGACGAGACCACACCAAATTATTCATTACATATAATGGGACTTTTCGTCGTTACACAATGACGATTTAACGATACGATACAATAAAACTTGAGAGACAATCAAAATGAATATTATATTTAAAGTAACAATACAATATGTAGTACTTTTAAGGAAAATAAGTTTTGAGTATTTCCTTTGAAAGGAACGAGTGTTCAATGCGGAAAAAATCCATTAAGGGAGACCAAAACGAAGATAGTCTACACCATTCACCATTTAGACTAATGCACACTCATGTATACGAGGAAGGACATAAGAAAGAGGAAAAGAAATATGAAAATTGTGAAAATAAAGGAAAGATGAGAAACTAGTCAATTGACGATTAACGATGTAGAAGATGACTCTTTATAAATAGTGGTGGGCTATGCCTCTACGTACATATGATACATGATTTTTCTCTATGCTTAATACAGTAAAGTAATTATTCAATAATTAAATACAAAAATATTTACGCTACCCAATAGTATATTCTATACCTTCTCATTAATTAAATTTCAATGCATTTTGTGCATCTAGACACATATAACTTCATTTTCAGTATGTCTGTGAAATAACTTGAGTTTGCATATCAAAGATCAAAAAATCAAGTCGAGTATGGTGGCTAGACTTTTTATCTCCTCCTGACTGTCATGAGACTAAGTACTCTGTCCATGACAGGGTTGTTCAGAGGAGGGACTCAATACTCAAACTTTGATGCCATAAAGAAAGAAAAGAGAAGATAAAATTCAATAATTAGAAGAGTCTCAACTCTCAATATCCAGACTCTGATATCACAAGGAAAAAATAAGAGAAGACAGTTACAAATCCGTAAAATTCATTATTCAAAGGCGGAATTCCATACGCTAACTAAGAAAAAGAAAAGAATAAGATTTTAATGGAACAGTGAGCAAGTGAACAGGAATGTAATGTTTAGAAAAGGAATTCAATACTCAACTCTGATACCATGAAAAAAATGAGCTCTGTAAAGGTGACAAAAATTTCAATTAGAGGAGCTGAGGAGGGACTCAATATGGGACTGCAATGTCACGAGGATAAAGAAGAGACAGAGAAGTTTTATGTGAAAAATCTGGAAAAATGACCACCATGATGGTTTGGAGGAGACAGTGTTGTTAGAATGACGAAAACAAGTATGGTGATATTAGAGCATTCATCGAAAATAAGAATTGCCACCAGAATAATCACTAGAAACAGACAAGAATATTATTATTTTTTAAAACTTTGACCAAGAAGACAATGTAAGGTAGAAGTTGCTCGAGTCTCTACCTAGATTGTAACAGCTTTTACCATGTGAAGAAAAGAAGAGAAAATGCAACATATTCAGTGGTATTCTATAATATTCACCTTACATAAGTTCTGCATGACATATGAAACTAGACATATATAACTTTATTAATTTTCTCTGACTTTCAACAATAATTAAAATGCAAACATGCTCATGACTAAACTATGCGGAAATTGAACTTGGATGTACAAGTTCAATTTTTTCACCCAGAGAGCTATACGGACAATTATGTTTCTTAAAGCAATTGGTTAATGGTTTACATGTTAATTCTGCATAGGATAAAAGTACTTCCATCTCTACAGACACTTAGTTTTGTAAGAAAGCTGTAGATACAAAAGACCACACGCTACCAATAATACCTCAGCTGAAAGTGTGCGCAATTCTTGCTCTCGAGCAGCCAGTAAGTGGGCCAGATCAGCCTGCAGAACCAAGCAGCTGATTATTTTCACCATTTTGATAGATCCAAATTCCAATAACAATTGAGTGATTACTACACAAAGATGGTTGCTTTTCATTACTGAACAATTCCACTAGATGAGCTAAAATAGCATTAGCTTCCAAATTATCATCTTACGGAATATAAAACATGCAACTGCTGGCGTGTGTTTTGTCATCCTCAGCATCTATGACTTTTTTTCACTCTTTCCTGGTTTTGTCATTGAGAAACTTGTTCAGACAGTTATTACCAGGTAGCTGGATGTCAACAACAATAATAGAAGTGAAACCCTTATTTCATAATATTTTCACCAAGATCTTATAAAGTGGAAAGTGTGGAAGATTGTTTACCACTTTCAGATTTATGATAGTTGATACACGTTTATCCTTCTTAAATTCTTTGGTTTCCTTTCTGACTTGTAGCTTAAGAGCACACACACAACTCACTATACAGTCAAAAAGTCACTTTCTTTCTTTTCTAGAAATAGAGGAAGGAGATTCTGGTAGCAAAGCAACTTCAATGAAGAGAAGCTTACCTGCGGTGCACTCCCATCATTAGACCTTTCATATTTGCTCAAGGATTCCTGTAATCCAAGAAGCTAAAAGAAGAAAAACATCAAAACTCAGACAAAATAAGGAGAATAATCAAATAAAATATGAGAAACAATGACTGAAATCCTATCAAAAATGTTTGTTTTTTTCTATTTTGGCCGCAAGAAATTGACACATCCTGCGGCAACCAAGACCAAGGAATGTGTAGAACTCTATCTTCCTTTCCAAAGAATAGCAGGAGATCGCTTAACGTGAAAAAATAAGAAGAAGACATCTATGTGTTGTTAACTAATTGAGGCACCAATTAGTAAAACTATAGCTGCTCAAAGTCCAGTTGCGTCTTTACTCTCCTTGCAATGAAACATGGAAGTAACCTTATTTCTACAGAGAAAAAAAATCAGAGTTTTCTTAATTAACCCATACCTCCTCACTCAGAAAGTGTATATTTACTTGCTGATATTGCAATAAGGCCATGAGCTGATCAGATAGTCGACCACCATCTTGATACCTATATAACAAAAGGCTCCCAGTGAACATCTGAAAATCATTCATCATCCGGAGGCAGCTTGTAATAAACTTTTAAGATCTGTGTTCTATCTATTCTCAGAAGTCTTATTCCAAGGAACATAGAGAAGATGACATCTCATCACCCTGAGCATGACTACACATCTTCAGTTCTAACTGCGTTTGAGAAACACAAGGATACTTGATTATTCTTTTGCATCAGTTTTTCCTCCAAAACTTTGCCTTTTCTCAAACAACCAAAGATGTAATCATCTCTGAAGACAATGTAGCCTTCGACCTTGCATTCTATTGAAGTTTGTCACCATCTCATCTAAAAGCTTGAACTTTTAGAGAGAGCACACTTTTATTAGTTAATTATATTCTCAACACATTCCACAAAAGTTCCTTGCATAGGATAGCTATATCTCAATATCAATGTGTCCAAACATCTATGACTATTTTATCACTCCCAATTTATTAGGCTACTATCTGTTCTAGTCATCCTGAAATATTTACCTTTTCTAGTTATGGCTTCCAATCGTCAAGATTTTAACTGATATAAGCTTTTCACAGTTATCCAAAAAGGATTAAGAGAGTAGTTTGGTTGTGCCATTGTATATACTAAAAATGATTCCTTGCACTATTTTTTTTCCTTTTCAATATGCATATTAATGCTTCCATACTTAATAGACTTGAAAAGGGTAATGTACTTTGAGAACCAAAAAATGTGGCAAAAATGTGGAACAAGAAACTGTGTCTGCAAAGCTCTTCATTTTGCAGGGACTCTCGGAAGAGCCATCCATTAATGGACCATTTAATGTCAACTAGTTTGTCTCGAGATATAGTGATTAAATTACTAGTAAAAAATTTCTGCAAATTCAACAACGTAAATCTCATGAGGTACCTCGGTCCTTCCAAAGAATTTGATGGTTGAAGTGGAGAATAAAGTGACTTTAAAACATCGGGCTGGGAATCAAATGAATTGTATTGATGAACATAGCCTGTGACAATTGAAGGTGTTGCACTCAGAAATGCTATTGCGCAAATATGTTTCCGAATAATATACAAATTTTGGAATTTACAATAGGCACCTAACGGCCTTAAACAACTCTTAGTTGTCAAACACGAAGGTTTAAGACTCAACTTCACCGAGCAAATTTATGGAATTGCTCTCTAAGACAAGTGGGGTTTACTATAAAATATGGCTAGAAAAATGAATCTCTATTTTGGAGGGTGTGACACAGAGGTCACTCACCAATATAGAGAGTCATGAAAGAAGCAGCACAGACTACTTCAGCCAGCATGATTATCCTGCAAAAATGGTGGAAAATGCATTAAACCTCTTATTTTAGAAAGACAACGCTATAGCGAAGCAATCAAGTTATAGGAAGCTACTCCAAGACCACCACAATGGCAAATATAACCTTCAATTGCAGCATTCACTATATAATAGAAGTGTGAATGGCTACACCTCACATGTGGCTGAAGCCTAGACCATTTTGAAGATTGTGGCTTCAAAACTGCCTTTAGATCTAGCCCTAAGGTTCAACCTTCAGATGATTTACTCCACATGTAAATGACATATTCAATACTAATTTTGATTGTTATGATTCAGCAGTATTGCATATTAGCAAGGTCCAGTGAACATGGTGCATGTCGAGAAAATTTTAAGAATTGATATATGGAATGAGGCATTGTTTTCTTACATGTGCAAAAGGAACTAATTCTTGGAAAACTTACAACGATGTTTGGCCCGCAATCACTAGACGCCTTTCGGCCTGATCTTAGGTCCTGACTCATTATTGGAAAAGAGCAACCCCAAAGATTTGGGACCAAATCGACAATTTTGTCCCATTCTTTTTTGCCTGGATCAACAGAACCATTTGATATTTCGTATCCACTTTAATTTAATTTCAGTCCTTGAACTGGATCTCCTAATCTGAAGCGACAAAAGTAAAAGTAGGGATTCCCTCTGCCTTATTTTACACTTCATCATACGTTAGTTGTTTGGGGTAGTTTGAACTCAAAGTGATTCTTCCTCACAATATTCTGGGGGATCATTCAGTCTCTGTCTAAATTCTTCAGGTATGGAGTAGAAGATACTATTTTTTGTATTTTTCCAGTCCAAATAAAGCAAACACAAGCAAAATAAATATATTCTGAAAATCAGTTCCTTCACCATCTGTTTCTCCTGGGTTTAACCCATCAAACAATACACCCAAGCTCCAACAAAGTCCATTTCAGACTTCAGAGTTTTGATCTCTCTGTACGTTCTCAAAATAAGAGGCTTTGATCTCGCTGTCAACTCTTTCAGGGTATGTTTGGTATTCCTTACCTAGCGAGTGTAACGAAAATCACTATTTCTAATCATTATTTAGGTTGATTTGACTGTCCAAGAAACTTAACTTAAAATTCTATGACAAAAATTGTGTTCTTAAATCCAAATCCATGACTTGTCATGCACCATGCACAAAAATTTCCACTGTGCAGCAAATTGTATGACAAATTTTATTTTAGAAAAGTCTCCAGATCATGTTTATCGGCTTAAAAAATGGCTATACATCATCTCAATATTCAGGAAGTTGCATTAACCAAGGAAAAAAAGGGCAAAAGTGTTCTTGGCAGGTCACCTGAGTAGTATGGATATGGAGAGGATGCTAATATCTGGATCCCAAACCATGACCAGCAGCATTGCAGCAGTTCCTGCAAAAGAGTGTTTCAAATGGATATTCACTTCTGTAGGAACTACAGATTGTTAAATATAAATAATTGTGGCAGAAATATAATAGTCATGGAAGTTGGCGATTCAAACTTAGAACTTCCCAAAGTCTCCTTCAACAATAACAGAAGGTTATGGATATTATCTTTACGGCTCACTGTTGCAAATTAGCAAGCTTCTCAGAAGAATAGAATAATATTCAGGTTAACCAAGATTTGTGACTATCCTTTCCCCTCCTTTACCAGGAAGTAAGAGATGGGGCATTGAGAAGGTAGAAAATATGAATGATTTCAGAAATATTCATCAGTTCAAATTAGTAACCATAAAAAGGAAAAGATTGTACTGCCTTGATGAAACGCAACAATTCAACTATAATAAGCCAGTCCTGCGTGTAAACAATATATTTGGCACTACAGCAAGACTTGTTTTGACCATATATTTTGAGATTAGAACTAATTAAAACAATACACAGTACACAATAAAGCTGACACATATAAAGAACCAAGTAGAGATATACCATATGCAATTGTTGCAAACGGTAAGCGAATAATATGCTTCAGCTTCTGGCTGAAAACACAGTAACCCTACAAAATTAAACCATCGTGAACTTAAATATTTTGCCACTTCACAACATATGATTTGGATCATGGTAAAACAAGAAGGAAACAGACATTGTCGATCTTAATAAGCAAAATATTTCAGTAATGTGTAATCCTCAGCAAAATAGTGGAATTAGAAGTCCCCCATTCTCGGCAAGAAAGATCCCAGAAGCCTAAAAAGTTATATCACCTTGACAAACTGACTTTTACTCCTTCATACTCCTAGTGGATAGGCCAACCTTTAGTCTCATATAATTTGGTTATTAGGTTTTCTTCCTACATCTGTCAGGTTATCTAAGTCTCTGGTGGCACCATATTAAGAACATCCCTAGAATGCACAGTTGCTTACACCAGAAAGTGTAGCAACTTTAATGCTATGCATGCTTTGGCACCATACCAACCTATGATAGATGCACAATGCATCACGGGGATATGATATTAACCGAAGTGCTATAAGGAGAGATTGATTTAAATATCCTGTTCTTTTTTTCTGTAAATGTCGTTTGGGGAACGACGCAGAAGAAAGACATCAGGGAGAGAAAAGAAGTTATGTCCAATGAGGTAGTGTCTGTTATTAATCATTGACCCCCTGTGTTATTTTCATCCACTTTGTGTGACCTCTAAGTCATGATTTTATAGTTCAACAGAAAAATGCCATTGTGACATCAAAAACTACAAATTATCAAGTAATGTGATAAGCCACGAATCTTCAATACTTATTCAAGAAGGAAAACGCGAAGAAAGACAGGAGAAGATAATGATCTGCATCTTCTCAAATTTCTGGAGGTTTCACACATGGAGGATTGAGCAGTTTCTTACAGTTAATTCCTTATGGTTACTAGAAGTTATGTGTCTTTATCCTAAATGGTTTATGAAGTAGTGATAGCTATATATAAATAATAGATCCAGTAATGTGTAGGCATATTGTAATATATCTTTTATATGCAAAAAAGATTATTCTGGAGATACGAGATACTTGTCTCTCTTTGTATTTTCTATCTCTTTTATCCAATATAAAACTTCGGTTTCTATCATAATGTATAATAGAAAACTCACCTGCAACCGTATTTTCTGTACTTGGTATACCAGATATTGCTGAAAAATGCCTACAGATATTTAACACTTATGTTTAACAATTAGAGTGAAGTCAATAACAGGAATAATATAAATGATGAAAGCGATTTATAGTAACTATAACTTGGCCAAGATGAAACAATATAACTGGAGAGGATAAGTTCACAGGAACAGACCGCTGATAACTAAGAGGGCAACATTACAACTGCAAAGAAGCCGGAAAACTAATCCTTGAATAGGGTGAAATATCCATGTAGCTCCCACAGCCAAAACAGCAAAACCTGCCTAGAATTTCTTATTAATCAGCTCCCATATAAGAGACTAATTTGCATGCGGTACTGAAGTAGTATTACTTGCCAATAAGATACAGTAGAAAACACTCCCAATAAGGCATGTAGGCCTCCTATTACCGAATAGAGGTGCGTCATCCGGTATGTCCAGGAACCTACAGTTAAACAGGCAGCAGAGCCATTTATTCACAAGCAGGAAAGCTCTAAAATTAAGTCAAAAAGCAGCATAACTTTCATTTTGACACAACATTTCACTTGGCAAGTCACACCATTGACCATAAACATCTCAGTTTTGCTTAAGACAACATCTTTATATAAACCTATGTTCCTCCTTCCCTTTCTTTATACAGATACATGTCACATCCTTAAGTCTTCAACTAAGTGCACTTGACAACTTGCTCACCATCTTGCTATGCCAACTCAGCCTAGATTACTACACTCAAGATCGCTAAAGGAATGCTAGACAAGGAAGACGAGAAATTTTCTAAAGGAAGCTTTTTGTATTGTAGAGGACTTGAATTATTATTCTTGATGCCTTTACAAATGAATGGTCCTCTATTTATAAAAGTCACCTAGGAGATAGTGTATAAATACTAATTGTTGCACAATTCCCTTAATATTTACAATTAGGCTTCCTCTAAAATTTTCTACTTAGCTATTCTCAAAAAAATAAAATTTTCTACTTAGCTAGAAAGTTACAAAGATCTTCCTTGCAAATCCACGGAATTCTAAGATCTACCATGGGAAATCTCCCTATTTCTCTACAATATTCCACTTAGGACTAGTCTCCTTCCTATGTAAGCCTTCCACCAAATTGGCAACTTTGTGCCATGTGGCACCAAAGTGGCATGATAGCGGATCATCACACTCTCCCTCACCTGATGTTGTGACGACTGTGGCGCATTGTTGTTGCATAAACTCTCGAATCTTGTCTTTGAATTGCCACAAGTCTTTCATATCTCTCCCATGTGGCTTCCTCCGGTGATTGTCCCTTCTAGTGGACGAGGAGCATGGCGGTGGCTTTTTCCCTTGTCTTCGCCTGGCCCGATAGTCAATGATAGCCTCAATCTCCCGATCATGTGAGGCAGTGATAGTAATAAGCGCTCGACTGGCCTCTACTCGGATCATCATTGTCTTCATGGTATGACTTAAGCATGCTAGCGTGAAAGACAAGATGGATCTTACAATGCAAAGGCATGTCAAGCTTTTATGAGATCTTGCCCACCTTGGCAAGGGTCCTAAATGGTCACCCGTACTTGTGAATCAAATTTTGGTGCATGCCCCATGGTGCCTTGAATTGTCTTGAATTAAACTTCACCATAACCATGTCCCCAACTCAGTAATCCGTGGGATGGCTCCTGTTGTCCACAATTTTCTTTATCCGCTTAGTTGCCTTGTCCAAGTAGGACTTAGTAGTGTCAAGCTACTCCTCCCATCCTTTGGTCATATGATGAGCTCCCAAACTCTTCCCCTCGAATGTGACTCCCAAACTTTTCCCCTCAAACGTGACCAATAGTGAATATGAAGTTTGCGGTTGTTGCTTGTGGCTAACTCAAATGGTGTACGACTCGTAGATTCACCCCACAACAAGTTATAAGAAAATTGGGCTATGTCCAAGAGCTTTGCCCAATCTTTTTGATGCGGGCTCGCAAAATGCTTCAAGTAGCACTCTAATAAGGCATTGACCCGCTCAGTCTGTCCATGAGTTTGTGGGTGGAAACTAGTAGAGAAGTGCAGCTCCGTGCTAAGTATGTCAAACAACTCTCTCCAAAAGTTTCCGATGAAATGGGGGTCTCAATCACTGATGATATGCCTTGGTAAGCCTCAATACTTCACCATGTTCTTAAAGAATAAATTGCAGCTTCCATGGCTTAGCAACCCAGTGAGGTAGGCATGAAAGTGGCATACTTAGAAAATCTATCCATGACCACCATGATAGTGTTGTAACATTCAAACATCGGTAGAGAAGTGATAAAGTTATAGTCATGCTCTCCCATGGACGCTCCGCAATTGGTAGTGGCTTCAAAAGTCCTCTGGGATGCCTCTGTTCAACCTTGTCTTATAGTCATACAAGACAAGTCCGCACATAACACTTTATGTCATCTCGCATGCACAACCAATAGTAGACCAACTCAACCAAGGGCCTAGGACGACGTTGGCCTGGATGACTGGCCCACAAGGTGTCACGACTCTCCTTCATAATACACCGCCTAATATCTCTGAACTTTGGCACCTAGACCCTCTATCTAGTGGTGAGCAATAGATCACCCTCCACCAAAAAGTTTCTTGTCCTCCTTTATAGCCTTTCAGATTCACAACTTGCTAAAGTGATGGCAACAAGTTGGGCCTTCCGACTAAAGCATCAGCCACAACGTTACCCTTGTCGGGCTTATATTATAGCATATAACCAAACTCGGCCAAGAAATCCTGCCACCTGGCTTGCTAAGGTGTAAGCTTTTTCTCCGTAGGAAAGTAGCTAGTGGATACATTGTTAGTCGATCACAAACCTTGACTCGAGCATGTAGTGTCGCCATGTGCAAAGGCAATGCATAATGACAGTCATCTCTTTCTCTTGTACTGTGTAACGCCGCTGTCTTGTTAAACTTACGACTCTAGAATGTTATGGGATGCCCCAATGGCAAATTTCAAATGCAACTGTATGCACCTCGAATGTGTTGGTGCAGTCGGGATGCCAATATTGGTTCCTCTGTCATGGTTGCCTTAAGACCTTCAAGCGCCTTTTGACAATGCTCCGTCAAAACCCATGATTTGTTCTTTTTTTATGACAAAAGAAACATGCAGCCGCTACCCTTTGGGTGACCACAGGGTAAAACCCCCGCTCCTATGCAATGACTCTCAAACCACATAGGAGAGGTAACCCGCACTAAGCCCAAACCCATGATTTGTTCTTCTTTAGCAGCTCGGCCAATGGTGCGGCTTTGCTTGAATAGCCACTAATGAACCAATGATAGTAGTTAACAAGGCTAAGGAATGATCTCAACTCGGTTACCTTTGTAAGTGCCTCCCACTTTTGGATAGCCCGTACTTTGTCCTCATAAATGTGTAGCTCAACATTGCTAATGACATGGCCCAAAAAGTGTACCTTTGATTGTGCAAACTCGCACTTCTCCCTCTTAATGTATAAGTAGTTCTCCCGCAAGACTTGGAAAACCTTTCATAAATGCTCTATATGCTTCTCCAAGGAATTGTTATTGATGGTTGTCACCCAAGTAGACTACCACAAATTGATCAAGGTATTTGTGAAAAATCTTGCACATGAGGGTGCAAAATGTAGCATATGTGTTGGTTAAGCTGAAGGGCATCGCCAACCACTCAAAGGCTCTACATCTCATACACATGTTGTCTTCAGCTCATCCTTTTCTGCAATACGAACTTGATCTTATCCCTTGCAAAGATCCACCTTGGTAAAGTACTTTGCTTGCCCTAGTCTATCAAATAAGTCAACAATAAGCGGGATCTAGTACTTGTTCTTCCTTATTAAGTATCGATAGTCTATGCATAAGCACAACGATACATCTTTCTTCTTTAAGAACAACACTAGTGCACCAAAGAGTGCCTTTGATGGGCGAATGTGACCAACATTCAATAGCTCTTTCTATTGTTTCCTAAGCTCCTCCAAAGCAGGTGGTACCATGAGATAAGGGGCAAATGCAAGTAGCTTAGCCCCAGGCTCCAACTTAAACTTGTGATCCACCTCAACCTAGGAAGCAAGTGCTTAGGTAGCTACTCAGGCATAACATCTTTAGTCTCCTCAAGTAACTTCCTTATTCAAGGTGGTAAAGTCTCTCAAGGACCATTGTCTTCTTCCAGACTCACAATGGCTGCCATGAACATTAGCTCCCCATTTTGAACCCTTTGACTAACTACATAGCTGATAGTAGTGCTTGGCTCGGTCTGTGTGGCATAGTCACTATAGGCACCATGCAAGGTACTTTTCAATTGCCTAATTTGAAACCAACACCATTGGCTATACAATGAGCACTATGTTGATTTGCATTCACGATCATGACATGGGAGTTAGTTGGAGTGAGCTTTAACCCTAGTCTCTTTGTTGCGGCCTCAATCACAAAATTGTGAGTTGCTCTAGTGTCCGGTGTCCACCAATGCACGAGCGGGCTTGTTATTGATGGTGAGGTCCACGTACTGATTTCTATTCTTGTCGGACTTGATAGATTGCTTCTTGATAGTGTCACATAGTCCTACCATACCCAATTTTGTTGCACTCGAACTTTCTCTTTGTGCCTGCTTCTTCCTTTCATGCACCATAACGTTGAGGCTCTTTAGGTCGGGGAAATTCTTGAATCCATGTGGCCCCCTGCATCCATTTTTCCCAATTGGCCTTTACTTTTCAGCTTAGCTCTGATGGCTACTTGACTTCTTGAAATCGGACTTAGAGTAATCTTTAGCCTGTGGGAATTTTTGGTTGGTCTCTTTATTTTTGGCACGGTCTCCCCCACCTTTGACATTACTACCCTTTGACTCCTCGCCTTTGCCTTTATCATACTTGTCACGCCTGAAATCCATCAAAGACTCGACCTCTACTATGGCTTGGTCTACATTTGTGACTTGTTGGTGTTGCAACTCTTGCTTAGTCTGATTCAGCAACTCATACATGAAGTGAAACAAGTCATCGCCAGTGAGGTTGAGAATTTGAAGCATAAGGGTAGTGAACTCCTTAACATAGTCGCTTATCCTCCTTGTTTACTCCAACTCTCTAAGTTTGCATCTTGCCTCGTACAAGACATTATTTGGGAAGAATCATCGCTTGAACTTGATCTTGAATTGATCCCATGTGCTAATGGTGCACAAACCTCTCTCAGTATCGGCCATTTTCCTTCCCCACCATAGCATGATAGTCTTTGATAGGTATAACACAACAGTGTTGACCTAGGCGTCATCATACATAATTTTGACATGTACGAAGTAGTTCTCTAAGTGCAAAAGGAAGTTCTCCACTTATTCTGCATCACGAACACCTTTTGATCATTGGTGTCTAGGGACCTCGATCTTAGCCTCGCTCATCACAATAACATTCTTGGTTGCTTCAGCCACGCTATCGTCGACATGCTCCTTGGGTGCATCCCTTTTTGCCTTCATGGTATAGATAGTGCTCAATTCCTCCATGAGTCTGCATTCTAAGGTAGTGATGGGTTGCCTTTGCTCTATCTCAGCCTGCATACACCCCTCCAAGTTAGTTCAGATGCTCTCAATCTCTTCAACGTTATGCTCTTCAAGAACGCTAAGGTGCCCTCAACTTTCCCTATGTGTTGGCTAAATATCTCAATGACATTCATCCCTCATTAACCTTTATAACCCGCTCTCTACCGAGCGAGATGTCCTCGAACAGGACCCCACTTTATCCTCTCCTCTGCGGCAGATGGTTCCTCGGACATAAGCCCTTTGCTTGACACAACCTAGAGCGGCAGCTCCTGGCTCTTATTAGCGACATTCCTCCTTTTTGTTACGGGCCTTCTTGCCGACAACATCCTAGGTGATTAGCTACATTGGTTTCTCTATTGTTTGTCATTCCCTAGTTGCAACCTTTGTTTTGATACCACGTTGTCGTTTTTTAAGTCTTCAACTCAGCACACATGTGACACTTGAACACTTGCTACAATCTTGCTATACCAAATCAGACTAGATTACTACACCCAAGATCGCTAAGGGAATGCTAGATAAGGAAGACGAAAAATTTGCTAAAGGAAGCTTTTTGTATTGTAGAGAACTTGAATTATTTTTCTTGATGTCTTTACAAATGAATAACCATCTATTTATACTAATCACCTAGGGACTAGTGTATAAATATTAATTGTAGCACAAGTCCCTTAATATTTACAAATAAGGGCTTCCTTTAGAATTTTCGACTTAGCTAAGAAGTTGCAAGGCTCTTCTATGCAAATCCATGGAATTCTAGGATCTATCATGGGAAACCTCCCTATTTCTCTAGAATAATCCACTAAGGACTAGTCTCCTTCTTAAATACACTTTCCAAATGGGCAACTTTGTACCAGAAAGCCTAAGTGGCATGATGACATGGCGGGTTATCACATACAAACTGAAGATTATGACCCTCAAATATATTCATTTAGTTGATTACACGAAAGAATCCTGATTAATAGTGCTGGAGTTAATAGAAAAAGGAAGAAGAATCAAAATATCTGAAAACTTAGCTAGAATCCACGCAAAATATCCTATTATGATAGAGTCACTACCCAAACAGCATTTTATTCTATAGAAATAGAGCTTACCAGAATTGCTAGCCACCCTACACAATTAGGTATTGACAGAAATTGTCAAAGCATGAATTTACAAAATTTTCAGGCAGCATAATAGAAAAATTAACTGAATTTACAAGTAAAACACGAACATTATTACGGAAACAGAGATGCGCAATAGAAAATCGAAATACTGAGGATGAAGATTGCTAGAAATTGAGAATTATGTGATTAGATTGGAGGATTAGCGCTTACAAATTGTTTTCGTCTTCATAGATAGACATTTTCTTTCTGAAAAATTCCCTTCCCGAAACTCCCACTTCAAAACAAACCACTGTGTTTTCTCTATACAAAGGTGTTATTATTTTTTTATCTTCCTTATTTTATTTCTAATTTTCTTTTTTGGCTAAATAAATGACTTAAGTTTGTCAAAAAAAATTCGGGATAAGACACAAGTACTCCTAGACTATGACCAAAATTTCAGATACACACCTTAACTAAACTAGAACTCATTTTTTTGTAATTTTATACACATTTTGGCTTATGTGGCACACTCCATGACTCCACGTTGAGGCGCGTGGGAGATATTTGGATGTCACGTAAGCCAAAGAGATGTATAAAATTACCAAAAAAATTGGTTTAAGAGATAATAGGACCCTAGTTTAGTTAATGTGTGTCTCTGAGATTTCGGTCATAATCTAGAGTACTTAAACGTTATTCCTAAAATTTCATTGAGATATTGAATCACTAGTACTACTTATTTGGATCGAACACTTGAACGTATGATAAAATAATTTTATCAAGCATTTTTTATTCAAATTTTAGAGAAAAAATTTTAAGAGTCCAATATATATATATATATATATGTTAACTACTTAAAATATGTCAACTCATTTAATTATATGAATTAACTTCAATAAATTAATTTAACTATCTAATAGATGTTTTAAGTAGATATACAACAAAAAAAAGGAAAATGTACCAGTACCCCCCTAAACTATGACCGAAATCTCAGAGACACACCTTAACT
>JAJOOF010022903.1:0-26100 GCA_029582545.1 Solanum lignicaule | reverse complement strand
GGGTAACCACATTGAGGGGTTTGTACCTCTTTCGCCTCTCCAAGGGGGTGGTAGGCCTTGGAAATACTATATTGATGGTCACTCGCCACACATGTACTACGTCCCACTAAATATGATTTTTATGTAAGCATGATTATATATATCATTTCATTAATATGCTATCTAACGGGTATGATTATGCATTTTTCCTATGATGTCCATCTATTGTAGCTATGCATTGCATCCTATATACTTAGTACATTCAAACGTACTAATGCATACTCTATGCCTACATGATGTCACCATGTAGGGACCAGAGCACCGCTTGACCATCCTCCTCCGCGTGGCTAATACGATTTTCTATCGAGGTTATTGGTGAGTCCTCCATTCCGGGGACGTTGCTTATGATCTTTTGCTTTGTATAAGACTTTTTCCTTTTTAGTTATGTTTTGACTATGAGGGTGAGCCCGGTATTTTGTCTTGGCCCCCGCTAAGTGCCCATGTTAGAGGTGGTGTTGGACAAGTTATGTATTATGCTTGAGCTTGACTCATCTATGGTATTTATGTATCATTCCTTTTTTTTTGTTTCTCTTGCTCCCTTAGTCTCGATTTCCCCCTTCATTATGCTTATCGCTTATGGTCATTTTAATTGCTTCCGCGACCAAGGATGTCTAATGATACGCTATGAGGCTTGTTTGGGGTTCCTTCGGGTTCCCCATTCGCCGGTCACGTCTAGGCCCTAGGCTTGGGTCGTGACACTGGAATTTGATGTTCTCCCCAAAACCTTAAAAGAACCTTTTTCGTGTCTACCCAGTTGGTGATTCGGTCATAGCAAAAAGAGTGTATAGGGGTTGTCCCATTTCATTTTCCAATAGAGTCACATTGGTTGATTTAGTAGAACTTGATATGTTGGACTTTGATGTCATATTGGGGATGGATTAGCTTCATGCTTGTTTCGCTTCCATAGATTGTAGAACCCGAGTTGTGAAGTTTCAATTTCCTAATGAACCCATTGTAGAATGGAAGGGAGGAAACTTGACTCCTAGAAGTCGAATTATCTCATGTCTAAAAGCTTGTAAAATGATTTCTAAGGGTTGTATCTATCATGTTGTGAGAGTTAAGGACCTTGAGTCTGAGACTCCTCCATTAGAGTCGGTCCCCGTAGTAAGGGAGTTTCTGAAAGCCTTTCCTAATGACTTGCCCGGAATTCCTCCCGAACGGGAAATTGACTTCGGCATAGATCTCTTGTCAGAAACACAACCAATATCAATTCCTCCTTACCGGATGGCCCCGGCCAAATTGAAAGAACTGAAGGCACAAATTAAATATTTGCTAGATAAGGGTTTTATTCAACCAAGCATATCACCATGGTGTGCGCTGGTTTTGTTTGTGAAGAAGAAAGATGGGTTGCTTAGGATGTGTATTGATTACCAACAATTGAACAAGGTCACTATAAAGAATAAGTACACGCTCCCTAGGATTGATGATTTATTTGACAAACTCGAAGGGGCAAGTTACTTTTCGAAGATTGACTTAAGGTCAAGTTATCACCAACTTAGGGTGAGAGGTGTTGATGTTCCTAAAACAACATTCCGAACAAGATATGGTCATTTTGAGTTCCTAGTAATGTCTTTTGGTCTCACAAATTCCCCGGCGGCATTCATGGACCTTATGAATAGGGTGTTTAGACAATATCTTGACTCATTCGTGATTTTTTTCATTGATGGCATTTTGATATATTCTAAGAGTGAGAATGACCACTTGGAACATTTGAGGATGGTGTTGCAAGTTCTCAAGGACCAATGGTTGTATACTAGGTTTAGCAAATGTGAATTTTGGTTGAGATCGGCTGCGTTTCTCGGACATATAGTGTCAAGTGAGGGAATTGAAGTAGATCCAAAGAAAATAGAGGTGGTTAAGAAATGGCCTAGACTCTTAAGCCCTTCTGACATTAGAAGCTTTTTGGGATTGGCAAGTTACTATAGAAGGTTTGTTGATGGTTTCTCCTCAACTGCTTCTCCATTAACGGCCTTAACCCAAAAGAAGGCTAAATTCGAATGGTCGGAGTCATGTGAAAGGAATTTTCAAATGTTGAAAGATAAGCTTACCTCCGCTCCGGAATTGACCTTACCGGAGGGTACCGAAGGGTTTGTAGTATATTGTGATGCTTCAAGGGTAGGATTGGGGTGTGTCCTTAGGAAACATGGTAAGGTAATCGCCTATGCTTCTAGACAATTAAAGATTCATGAAAAGAACTATCCAACTCACGATCTCGAACTAGCGGCGATAGTCTTTGCTTTAAAAATATTGAGACACTATCTCTATGGGGTTCATGTCGATGTGTTTACCGACCACAAGAGTGTTCAATATGTTTTTAGCCAAAAAAGTTGAATCTCCGGCAAAGGAGGTGGTTGGAACTTTTGAATGACTATGATATGAGTGTCCTATACCACCCTGGAAAGGCTAATGTAGTTGCGGATGCATTGAGTAGAGTGTCCATGGGTAGTGTTGCTCACATAGAGGATGAGAAGAAGGAGTTAGTTCGGGAGGTACATAGGTTGGCCCGGTTAGGTGTCCAACTAAGGGATTCCTCCAAGGGTGGGTTTATGGTTCATCATTGTTCCGAGTCATTACTTGTGGTTGAGGTTAAGTCCAAGCAACACCTAGATACCACATTGATGGAATTAAAAGAGTCGGTTCTTGATAAGTCCGTGAAGTCTTTTTCCCAAGGGGGAGATGGGATGCTTAGGTACCAAGGAAGATTGTGTGTTCCGGATGTGGATGACTTAAGGGGGAGAATTTTTGAAGAGGCTCACGATTCTCGATATTCTATCCATCCGGGAGCCAAAAAAAGGTATCGTGACCTACGAGAGATCTATTGGTAGAACGAAATGAAAGGGGATATAGTAAGCTTTGTGGCCAAATGCCCAAATTGCCAACAAGTCAAAGCCGAGCATCAAATACCGGGAGATCTATCTCAAGATATTAGTATTCCCACTGGGAAGTGGGAGGATGTCAATATGGACTTTATGATAGGTTTGCCTCGTACTCAAAGGCAGCATGATTCTATTTGGTCATTGTTGATAGGATGAGTAAATCAGCCTATTTCCTTCCCGTTAAGGTTTCGTATTCGGTGGAAGACTACGCTAAGTTGTACCTTAGGGAAGTGGTGAGGTTACATGGAGTTCCTTTGTCTATCATTTCGGTGAGATACTCAATTTACTTCGCACTTTTGGAAGGCATTCCAAAATGGGCTAGGTACTAAAGTAAAGCTTAGTACTGCATTTCACCCTCAAACGGATGGTCAAGCGGAAAGGACCATTCAAACCTTGGAAGACATGTTGAGAGCATGTGTGATTGATTTCAAAGGTAGTTGTGATGATCACCTTCCCTTGATTGAATTTGCCTACAACAATAGTTACCATTCAAGTATTGCCATGGCTCAGTTTGAAGCACTTTATGGTAGGAGGTGTAGATCTCCAGTTCGTTGGTTTGAAGTAGGTGAATTTTCCCTTCTTGGTCCCGAGGTGGTTTATGAGGCTATTGAAAAGGTTCGACTTATAAGAGATAGGTTGAAAACGGCTCAAAGTCGGCAAAAGTCTCATGCCGACAATAGAAAGAGGGATCTTGAATTTGAGGTTGGTGATTGGGTCTACTTGAAGATCTCGCCCATGAAAGGGGTAATGAGGTTTGGTAAAAACGGGAAACTTAGTCCCCGTTATGTGGGCCCTTATGAGATTTTGAAGAGAGTTGGAAATGTTGCTTATGAATTGAACTTGCCTAATGAGTTGGCTCCGGTTCACCCGGTATTTCATGTCTTTATGCTCAAAAAGTGTATAGGCGATCCGGTATCCATACTTCTTTTAGAAGGTTTGGGTATTGATGAGAACCTTTCTTATGAAAAGGTTCCGGTTGAGATCCTAGACCGGCAAGTGAAGAGGTTGAGGAATAAAGAAGTAGCTTCCGTTAAGGTTCTATGGCTTAATAACCTAGTTGAGAGTGCTACATGGGAGGCCGAGGCTGATACGAAGTCCCGTTATCTTCATCTCTTTCTTGCTACTCCTATTCAAACTTGAGGTAAGTAATTTCTCTTGAGTTTGTAATGAATTAGGAGTTATGTTTGTGGTATGATCTTTTGCCATGTTTTCCTCTTATACGGTGTAGGTACATGTGAGAAAGCATGAAGTACTTAATTGAGTCTCTCATGAATTATATGTCCCTCTTGTTGAATTGATTTAGTATGATGATTGCATAATTTGACTTATGAGGGAATTGATGAGCATGTTTAATTGTATGTAATGAAAAGATATGTTAAATCTCATGTTGTAGTGCATCTGATTATAATGTTGACATATGTGACATCATGAGATAAGTGGATGAACATGTTTGGTTATGTGGTGATGAAGTAGTGTGAAGGCTTAATATTTCTATGTTGAGCTAGTTTGTGTTGGAGAAGGTAGTTCCTCCTATGATTATATGAAACGGTAATTTTGGTGCTTAATGAAATGTTTGGGTTATAGTTTGTTTGCTTGTGTTGCATTGAGCTTATGATGTGGAGAAGATGTGTTCTCCTATGAAATGGGTATGTGATTGATATGTGTTGTTGTTTGGCTGCTAGTCTTGAGTCTTTTTTCCCCAAGGAGTGATTAAAGTGTCATTCGAGGACGAATGTTCCTAAGGGGGGGATATTGTAACACTCCGGAAATCTAACGACCTAAGCTAGAGCCTAAATGATGACTAATGACTTAATGAGAGTAAAAATGATGTTTCAAGACTTAATCTAATGTAACTATATTGGTAAGAAAGTGTTAGTGCTTAAACGTCAAGAAACGACCACGACGTTCGGAAACTAGTGCACTGAACTAGTAAGGTGCTAGGTCTTGTGACTTGACTTTAGAGTGTTGTAGGTGGACTAAAGTTTGGAAAAAGGGTTTAAAAAATGTAAGATTTCATGTTTAGGGTCCAAACGTCCGGGTACGGCTCCCCAATGATCACCTAAGAGGTCCTTGAGAAGGACCCAAACTTGGAACCCAAAAGAAAGAAGAAGCTGTCCAAAACAGGTTGGACTCACGAGGGGAAAACCATGAGGCGTAGGTTGACTCACACCCCATGGAAGGGAGTCGTGATTCCACACTTAGAATCCTCCAAGTGGACTCCAAATCAACCCCCTTAGTCCCTAACCACGAGCATGCAGTATGGTCCGTAGACCGACTCACGCTTCGTGGAAGGGTCTGGTGAGGAGACTCTCGTCTACACCCTCTTAGTACCAAACCACAAGTGGCCAGCACGGCCCGTGGTTCAATCCACTCCCCGTGGGCGAGGACTCGTGGATGGCACTCGAGCTCACTGCCTCCACACAGTTTAAGTGGGGGTAGTTTAGTAATTTATTAATTACTTTTTGAAGGGTTAAAAACGGTTATAAATAGTTATATTAGGTACTTTAGTGTTTTATTAAGTAATATCAAGTCTTCCACCTTATAACTCCAAATCACAAAAATCAAAACCCACTTCTCTCTAAACTCTCTCTCTAAAGACTCTAGAAGAAGAAGAATACATTGGAGCTAGGGTTTCAAGGTTCTTTCCCAAATTGCTTGGAGTTTCTCCATTGATTCTCAAGTAATCAACTAAGGTATGGTTGCTCTTTACTCTTGGGATCTTTTCCCCAAGAGGCCCTCTCAAAATTTGATTTCAAAGTTCCCCAAATCTTAGGTTTTCTCTCAATGTCGTGGGTCACTTTACAAATGTGTTTTCATTGAATTATACTGATGAATTATGATCGTATATGATGATTTGTGGATGAATTAATGTCATGTTGATGGTTTTTGAACAAATCCCCACAAGACCCATATTTCCCATTCTTCCTCACTTTAAACCCTAGTATTACTTTAATGGTGAATAAAGGATGAGAATCTAAAATGTGAAGGATGAGAATATAATATGTAAATTGTGGAATTCATTATTGTATTATGATGTTGCTCAATATGATGAATGATTACCAATGAATTAGGGTTGAATCTTGATGTGATCCTTGAAGGCTATGAATGAAGATTTGTCATATTGATGAATGTTTATATATTGAATTGTTGATCCACTTATGGTGGAGGTGCTACTTGATTATGAATTGTAGTGATTGAGTTATGTTCCTTCTTACCTACAACCCCTGGTGTTGACAAGTATGCTATGATACGAACATGAATGCTAAGCTATGATCATGGTAGTGTTGGTATGATGAATAGAAGGTAAATCTCATGAACACTATATGACTATGTTATGAATGAACATTATTATATGTTGATGGTCCTATGATGAAGGGTTATTCTTATCTTAGAACTAGTGAGCTATATGTTGAATGATGGGTTGAATCCCTAATGCACTCCTTATTAAATTAATGTGTAAGTAAAGGCCTAATACTACTTTAAAAGGGAATTGTGCTTAGCACTGAGTGAACATAAATATGAGATGGAAGCTTTTACGTTTAGGAAGTCCGGCTTCCCATATGGGTTCCTTTTACGTTTAGCAAGTCTGGGTTCCCAATATATATGTTCTCTTATGAGATGGAAACCTTTTACCTTTAGCAAGTCTGGGTTTTCTAGTAGCTATCTCCTTGGTCCATAACTATGTTTGCCCACATAGGTATTAGCTAGTGGATCCACCGAGATGATATTATGTTAGTTATACGTTGGCAAGTGGAACACTCTCTTGTTGGTGTGGGAGTAGAACACCGGATTCCATGAAGCTCACATGGTCTATGTCGGTTATTGCTAATATCCCTATGTTTTAATCAGATGATCTAATGTATGAATACGACTTATGTAAATGACTTATGAACTCTAACTAGGACTACTAGAGGGATACTACTTAGTATAGGTAAGGGTATGGGAAGTTACCTATGCATTGCACAAGTGGGTTCTTTGAGGAGTTCTTGTGTGAGTCCTTCATATATGGTAAGGTATGAATTATGTTAAGGTTGGTTTCACCTATTATGATGTTTATTATGTATGTGACTATACTTGTGTTTTATTGATATCTTTACTTAGTATATATGGGGGTACGGGATTTCATATGTACATTGCACAGGTGAACTTGAAAGGGGGTCATGGGTGGTGTCTTATGATGGTGTAATATAAATGGAATCCAAATATATGAGGTATAGGTTATGGCTTTTTGTTATGATCATGAATGTCTTTTACCTTGTAATGTGGATTGGCTAAATGTTCCTTGAATATACATTATGGCTTCTAACTTGAAATAGCACGTTTAAAGGTCCATTTTTGCATGATTTAAATGGTTTCAATTGCATGGTTTCTACACTTAGTACAATTGATTGTGCTAACCCATATTTCTTTCTTTTTCTACTAAGTGTAGGTTCCGGGAAGTGATTGTGGTACTAAGAGACTCAAGCTTGGATTTAGACTTTCTCCAAGACTTTTAGGTATGTCCTGAAGTTCCGGGGACACACACACTATGACACTTATGTTCCTTCTATTATAATAGACTATTAGACTTCCTTTATACTTGTCATTTTGAGACAATTCTATTATAAAGGGCTATGGTTCCTATTTGAGATTCTTATGTGTACTTAGATGGTTTCATTGAGATGATGATGTCTAGACATTCTACTTTCTATTCTCTATTATGAGACACTTTGACATTGATGTTGAAAAGTTTTTAAAATTCCGTATTACTCAATGTCTATATGCAATGACGAATATGCTAAGGGCTGGTATAAGACCCCTTCGGGGTCAAGTACTCCGTGTTATGCCTAGGGGGTGCTCTCGGGGCGTGACACAAGCCTAACTCATGAACACCAAGGACATTTAAAGATCTTACCATCTAGGCACATTATCCCCACTTGGGAGAAAGCTTATACTAGCTCTTTCAAACTTCACCTCTTCCAATTCTAAGGTCGGAGCAAATCATTTCTAAATCTTCGTACTCATCACTTCACACCTAGGTATTTCTAAAACACCACATTTTATCAACTCCTTCAACATACCTCAAAACCCATCATGACTAAGCCGGGTTCTGCCAACAACACACATAACCCTAAAGCAACCCATTCATACTAAAGCCAACACCACAATATATCATCTCAATCTATCAAGTCACATAACCGTAGTTGGCATCACAACCAACATTTTCTCTCCCTCAACCCCAGTAACATAAACCTTTCAAGGGTAACACTCTAAATACCATCACATAAGGAACAAGAGAGAGACATTATAGAGTTAAACTCTATGGTACGACTTGAAGAATGAAGAAATGAAACTTTCTTAACACCCAATAGCCTCCTATTCATAATGTGGCGCACTTCACATTATGAAAAAGACTCTACTAAATGTTGTTTGAGATATCCTAAGACCATTCCAAAATCTTGTGCTTTGATACCATGTTTGTCATGACCCGAGTCAAGACCCTAGATGCGACGCAGCATACTCGACCCCGAAGGGGTCTGATACAAGTCTCATAGAATTCTTGAACATAAGAACATAGGAAAATAGAGAGGAATTTAAAATATTCTTTACAATCGAAGACAATTTCATTAAAAAGCAAGCGTAAGACTTTCTAGACTTTGTATACTATGTCTCAAACCATTTAATACTTTGAATACAACATTGGGACTTAGCCCATACAAGAGCTGTAACATAAACTAAAAGACATAAAGGAACAATGTGGGTTTTGTCCTAGAAACTATGAGGACTCACCAAGTCTTCATTTTCAAGCAACTTAGAAACCTACTCCTCAAGCATAGAACACCAATATTTCCAAACCCTACACTTTGGTAAAAATAGAGAAGATAGGGGTTAGCACAAAAAGTACTAAGTATGGAAGCCATGCAAAAACATGCTTAAAAGGACATTTAATTTGAAAGTCGTGATATATGCCATTTTAGTAAAACTTCATGAACATTGATAAAAGAGGCATACTATAAGTCACAACCAACATACAAGTCATTTATCCACATTAGAACATGATCAACCATATAACACATTACCTTTACTTTAAGATTTCACCACATGATCCTTAATAACATCATTTAGAGGACTTCCATTCATTAGACATTAGAACAACATTCTCATTACTTCTTTCTAGGAGGACATTCAAACAATAGTCATTAAGACTTAGAGAACTCACTATGACCCTCTCAAAGCCTACTCGTGCAATGCATGGATGGCATCCCATACTACCACCTACACTTTGTAGAAACTCTCAAGAAACCATAATGCACATCTCACATGATGGGAATAAGAATTTAACTGACATAGACCATGAGAGCTAGACATTGGAATCTGATGTACTATCCCACATCGTAAGGGTTTGTCTACTTGACTTAGGTAAACTAGTATTTAGCTTAAGTAGATCCACTAGCTAGACCTATGTGGGCACATAGTTAAGGGACAAGGAGATTACTACTAGATACCTCGCTTCAACTCATGTGAGGGCATCCATCTCAAGAGATTGCTACTAGAAACCCCGCCTCAACTCACGTGAGGGCTTCCATCTCATTCAATATCCTCTCGGTGCTTAGCCTACATTCCCATTGAGTATTTTAACATTCATTACATTAAGGGATAAGATATTTTTACTAGACACCCCACCTCAACTAACGTGAGGGCATCCATCTCAACCCCAACATTCATTCATTGGATATCTCATAGATTAAAAGATGAGAATAGCCTTTCATCTAAGAATCCCATTATCGTTCACTAGTGTAAGATCGAGAATATCCTTTCAATCAACACATGAGTAGCATTCATTAGAGTACAATTTAGAATAGCCTTTCAATAAGTACTTCATCATTAACATTTTCATTTAACCTTATTCATTCCTCATTCAAGTGTGTGTGTGTGTGAGAGAGAGAGAATAGCCTTTCACATAATCATCATCATTCACAAGTGTTAATAGAGGGATAACTTTCAATCCTAACACAATTAGCTTCAAGACATGATCCTCATTCTTTCATTTAGATCACACACATGCATCATATCACAATTATACATTAGCCTCCACATGTAGGGTACAAGGAATCTATCCATCAATTCAATACCATAATATACATAGTAACTAAACACCTCCACCTTTCAAGTGGATCAACATCTAATTCATAATTCTAATTCAACAAGTAATTGATTATAATTTGCCCTTCAAGGGTCATTCTTCCACATCACCAACACACTAGCAATTTCCTACAATTAGGGCATGGGTAATGATACAATTAAACGATCTAAATCAATCTTGGCATAATCCATTAACATTCATTCATGATCAACAAAGCCACTTCATAAGGCACAATTTGTGAATTTAGAGAAATCATGGGTACGTATAGTATTTTCATCATAAATCATCAATTAAACACCAATACAATCATAATTTGTCATTAGAAACCATTTGAAAACGTTTGATGGAAGAACCCATGAGATTAAGTAAAACCCTAGATTTTTCATACTTTGAAATCACTTTGGATTTGGCTCCTTGAATGAAAGGTTATACAAGGATCAAGACCATCATACCTCTATGTTGATTCCCTCACGAAATTGGAGGAGAAAACTTGATGCTTGAACCCCTAGCTTGAACTTGACCTTCATCTCCAATGGAGTTTCTAGAGAGAAGACTTTTTGGAGAGGGAAGGCGTTTTGATTTGGGGTAATTTGAATAATGAAATCTAAAATAGGGGTTTTAATGTTTTAATATTCTTAAAATTTCTTAATAACCCTAAAATAACAGTCCATACACTTAAAATAATGAATTAACTAATTACCAAAAGACCCCTAGCTTGGCCGAGTCCAAACCAGATTGCACAGGCATGGTTCACGCCCTGAACCCACGGACCGTTAATCCATTCACGGACCATGTTGTTGGCCCGTGGTCTGGGGATGCAGCATGGTTTGGAGGGGCTTGACCTACGGAGGCCATCCACGGGGCGTGGATGGACCTACGGGGCGTGGATGGACCTACGGGGTGTGGACCCCTTCCGTAGGTCACCAAATATTAGCCAACTTTGGTTTTCTTTGGGGTCTTGGAGGTTAAGCTTAAGGTTCTCCTCAAGGACCCCTAGGGTGGTCCATGGGGAGTCGTACCTTTACGTTTAACCCCTAAACCCCTAAACCAAAGCTCAGGACAACATATAACACCATCAAACCTCACACCAAACTTAAACACACACACGTTAGGCTCTAGTTTTACTTATTCATTTTTAGGGTCGTTACATGAACCTCTTGAGTAACCATAGAACATAACTCACATGATGGGAATAAGCCCTAACCGACACAGACCATGTGAGAAAATCACGGAATCCGGTGTCATATCCCCCATCGAAAAGAGTTGGTCTACTTGCCTAAGGTAGAACCGATAACATTTAATCCTAAGTGGATCTACTAACTAATATCCTATGTGGGCACATAGTTATGTGATAAGGAGTTCATTAATAGAAACCCGATCTAACATAGGGAGAGCTTCCACCCCACAATATCCACTCGGTACAAAGGATTAAAATTCCATAGAGTAGTTTATTCTCTTTTATCATTATTACTCATGAGGGGGATGCCATTGGCCTACCGACTCAAGGTACGTTTTACACACATGAAAGGGTGTCATTAGCCTACCTATTCAAGGTACATCATTAGAATAGCTCATTAAATCCTCATGAAAGGGGTACCATTGGCCTATTGATTGAAGGTTCATCATTAATCACTCATGAATGAAATGCCTTAGGCCTACCGGTTCAAGGTTCGTCATTATAATAGTTCATTGACTCATCATGAAAGGAATGCCATTGGCCCATCGATTCGAGGTTCATTTGGACAAGATACCTTTCATTACACAATAAGAGGATGCCCTAAGCCTACCAATTCAAGGTATATCATTCATTGATAAAACCTCTCACAACATGTGTAAAACTTCAGAAAACTAGTAAACTAAGCTAGAGCATAATGTGTAAACTAGTAGCCTAATCGGGGTTAACGTAATGATTAGAGTGGTAAAATAACCTCCGGTACCTTATATAAGTGTTTTTGGGTGTAGATGTCAAGGTACGACCCCCCAAGGACAAACCAAGGGTCCTTGAGGAGGACCTTGAGACAGCCCAAAAAGATGTCAAAAGGCAGCCTATCCACGAAGGGCATCCTCGATCTATGGATGGACCCACGCCCTGTAGTTAGGGGTCGTGGGTCAAGGTTGGAACTTCCCCTATTTTCCTAGTCCCAGACCATGACCGACGGTTCACCAGCACGGGCCGTGGGTCCCCAGCCGTAGGTCACACTTGAAACTGCCTTTTGGCAGTTAAGGTTAGGGTTCATTTTATAATTTCCTTTTTATATAATGGTTATGTGGTGTCATTTTAGGCCTATTTTAAACAACTATATAAGTATTTTTCCCACCTAAAATAACCCATCTAAAGTCATAATTCATAAATCCCCAAAACAAAATCAAAACCTTTCCAAAAATCTTCTCTCTAAAACAACATTGAAGAACAAGAGGAAGATCAAGTTAGGACTTGAATGAGGAGGCTTTCTCACACGATTTTGGTTGGATTGTTCACCTAAGGTATGCTAGCTTTTCATCTATGGGTAGCTATAACCCATAGAGTCCCGTCAAAACTTGATTTCTCAACATGATAGTTCCCCAAAAAGCTAGGGTTTCACTCCAAGTCATGGATTCCTTGTCAAAACGATTTCAATGATTTAGTTGTCTTATATTATGATAAAATTGATGAATTACTGCTGTTTTTAAGATGAATTACCTATGAATCCATGACTTCCCCTATTTTATCAAATTGGATCTCAAAGTGTGGGTGATGATTGATATTGATGGATTGTGATCGAATTATGCATGTAGTAGTTAATGTATTTGTTATATGTGAACATAAATGTCTAGAGTAGGGATGCAAGATGTGAATTATGAATTTTGATCTAGGGTTCTTGAAGGACTATGAATGATAACCTATAAATGACTATGGGAATTATGCATGTGCTTTGTAAATACTTTGAAAAGTAAGGTTTCTATGTTTATGAAGAAATTATGGTATTATTGAAAGGTTGTTCTCACATATACCTTTACACATGATTATGCATGAACTATATATGACCATGATGATCTTTTTGTGTTGAATGAAAGGTTATTCTCATAAACGCACTATGACATAATGTAAAAGGTTTACTCACATAGTATTGATTCTAAGGTTGAAAGGTTATTCTCACCTACTTGAATCTATGAGCTATCATGATACCATGTTGGTTAGAGTGCTAGGTAATTCTTCCATGTACATGAACCTAAGTAAAGACTTAACATGAATTTAAAGGCAATTATTCTTAGCACCGAGTGGATATGAATATGAGATGAAAGCTTTTATGTCAGTTAGTCCAGCTTTCCTATGCATTCCTTTTACGCTAGTTAGTCCGAGTTCCCAAAACAGTTATCTCATAAGATGGAAACAACTTACCTCAGTTAGTCCAGGTTTTTAGAAGCAATTTTCCTATCCCGTAACTATGTTCCCACATAGGTCTTAAGCTAGTGGATCCACCTAGGCTATTAAGCATGAGTTCTACCATAGGAAAGTAGGACACCTCTTTTTGGTGTGGGGGCATGACATCGGATTCGATGTAGCTCACATGGTGTATGTCGGTTAAGGCTATTTTCCCTACATGACAAGAACATGAACATGAACTATGACTTATGACTGCTCAAGAAGCTCTACTTAGTGTGAATGGGGATATGGGACTTCATTTATGCATGGAACAAGTGGACTTTAATAGGGGTTGTGGTGTGGTTCTTTTATGCTATGATCACTTATGAATTTGGCATGTTTAAATGGATTGTTGCTATAAATGATTTTCCTTATTTCAAGTTAATGATGTGCATGCCTCCTTGTCTATGAGCATTGACTATAATGAAGACAAAGCATGATATGTATGATTTTTGTGACCTAAAAGTGGTACTTAGTATTAGATGGGATTATGGGATCCTGTCTATGCATTGCACAAGTATAACCTACGGTTGCTTATGAAATGGTTTGACTTATGTTTCCCCACAAATGTGAATGATGACAATAAAATCCATATTCACATCCTCCCACTTCCAAGTGGGAATATCAATAACTTGGGACAAGCCTCCCGATTTTCGGTGATTGGCCTTAACTTGTTGACAATTCAAACATTTGGCTACAAAACCTACTATATCCTTTTTCATACCATTCCACTAATCGAAAATATGCGTTAGTACAAAAATGAACTAAGTATGATAACCATGCACAAAATCCTTGAAAACATGCTAATATGGGACATTTTGGTTGAAACCATGTACTTTACCAAGTTTAAGAGTTTATATGCTCTCCAATCTAGGAGTGTTCAAGAGGATTCCCCGGACATTGTTACCGGTTTGTTACAAGTATTTGCCATTGATGTTTACGCATTATTAGACCCCGGTGACACTATATCATTTGTTACCCCTTTAGTAGCTATGAAATTTGATGTACTCCCCAAAAAACTAGAGGAACCATTTGATGTTTACGCATTATTAGACCCCGGTGACACTTTATCATTTGTTACCCCTTTAGTAGCTATGAAATTTGATGTACTCCCCAAAAAACTAGAGGAACCATTTTCGGTGTCTACCCCGGTGGGTGATTCGGTTGTAGCTAAAAGAATCTATAGGAGTTGTCCTATTTCATTGTCTTATTAAGTCACTTTGGTTGATTTGGTAGAATTATATATGTTGGAATTTGATGCCATATTGAGGATTGGTTTGTTGCATGCTTTTTTTGCTTCTACTATTGTAGAACTCGGGTAGTAAAGTTTCAATTTCCAAATGAAGCCGTTTTAGAATGGAAGGGGGAAACTCTATTCCTAGAGGTCATTTTGTTTCATATCTAAAATCTAGAAAAATTATTTCTAAGCGGTGTATCTATCATATTATGAAAGTTAAGGACATTGATCCCGAGGCTCCTCCTTTAGAGTCGATCCCCGTAATAAGGGAATTTCCAAAAGTCTTTCCCAGTGACTTACCCGGAATCCCTCCCAAATGGGAAATAGACTTCAGCATTGATATTTTGCCAGATAGTCAACCCATATCCATTCCCTATTACCGGATGGCTCCAGCCGAATTGAAGGAATTGAAGGAACAACTCAAAGATTTGCTAGATAAGGGTTTTATTCAACCAAGCATATCTCCATAGGGTGGTCCGGTATTATTTTAGAAAAAGAAAGATGGGTCCCTTTGGCTGTGTATTGATTACCGCCAATTGACCAAGGTCACTATAAAGAATAAGTTACTTTTCGTAGATTAACCTAAAGGCGGGATATCACCAATTTAGGGTGAGAGGGGTTGACATTCCTAAAACAGCCTTACGTACGAGGTATGTTCACTATGAATTCCTAGTTATTTCTTTTGGTCTAACAAATGCCCCGGTGGCATTCATGGATCTTATGAATAGGGTATTTAGATAATTTCTTGATTTGTTTGTGATTGTCTTTATTGACGACATTTTGATCATTTCAAGGAGTGAGGGTGATCATATGAAGCATTTGAGGGTAGTGTTTCAAGTCCTTAAAGACCACCAATTGGATGCTAAATTTAGTAAGTGTGAGTTTTGGCTACGGTCGGTTGCTTTCCTTGGTAATATTGTGTCAAGCGAGGGTGTTGAGGTTGACCCTAAGAAGACGGATGTGGTCAAGAGTTTTCCTGGACCTCTATCTCTAACGGATATTAGAAGCTTCTTGGGTTTGGCGGGTTATTATTGAAGATTTGTGGAGGGCTTTTCCCTTATTGCTTCTCTATTAACTGCTTTGACCTAAAATAAGTCCAAATTTGAGTAGTCGGAGGCTTGTGAGAAAAGCTTCCAAGAATTCAAAGATAGACTAAACTCCGCTCCGGTGTTGACCTTACCGGAGGGTACAATGGGTTTGTAGTATATTGTGAATCTTCTCGAGTGGGTTTGGGATCTGTCCTTAAGCAACGGGGTAAGGTGATTGCCTATGCTTCGACGTAACTTAAGGTACATGAAAAGAATTATCCGACTCATAATCTTGAATTAGCGGTGGTGGTGTTTGCTTTGAAAATATGGAGGCACAATCTATATGGGGTCCATGTAGATGTCTTCACTAACCACAAGCGTCTTCCATATGTTTTTACCCAAAAAGACTTGAATCTTCGAAAAGAGAGGTGGTTAGAGCTTTTGAAGGATTATGACTTGAGTGTCCTTTATTACCCTGGTAAAGCTAATGTAGTTTTGGATGCCCTAAGTAGATTGTCCATGGGTAGTGTAGCTCATGTAGAACATGAGAAGAAGGAATTGGTTCATGATGTGTAGAGGTTGGCCCATTTGGGTGTCCAACTAGTGGATTCCACCAATGGTGGAGTTATGGTCCATCATAGTTCCGAATTGTCCTTTGTAGTTGATGTGAAGTCTAAGCAACACCTTGATCCTATTTTAATGGAGTTGAAAGAATCAGCTCTCAACAAGTCCGTTGAGGTTTTCTCCCAAGGGGGGATGGGGTGCTTAGGTACCAAGGTATATTATGCGTTCCAGATGTTGATGGCTGAAGAGAGAAAATTCAAGAAGAAGCTCATGGTTCGCGGTATTCTATTCATTCAGGAGCCACCAAGATGTACCATGATCTACGAGAAGTCTGTTTGAGGAATGTCTTGAAAAAGGATATAGCGGGTTTTGTAGCCTGATGTCCGAATTGTCAACAAGTGAAAGACGAACACCAATAGCTGGGAGGTTTATTCAAATATATAGAAATTCCCACTTGGAAGTGGAAGGATGTAAATATGGACTTTGTGGTGGGTTTGTCTCGTACTCGAAGGCAACTTGGTTTTATTTGGGTCATTAATGATAAGATGACTAAATCAGCCCATTTCATTCCGGTTAAGACTTCATTTTCGACGAAAGACTATGCCAAATTGTACATAAATAAGGTAGTGAAGTTGCATGGAGTTCCCTTATCTATCATTTCGGATAGGGGTGCTCAATTTACTTCACACTTTTGGAAGGCATTCCAAAAAGGGCTTGGTACCAATGTTAAACTTAGTACCACTTTCCACCCTCAAATGGATGGTCAAGTGGAAAGGGCCATTGAAACCTTAGAGGACATGTTGAGAGCGTGTGTGATTGATTTCAAAGGTAGTTGGGTTGACCATTTTCCTTTGATTGAATTTGCCTACAACAATAGTTACCACTCTAGTATTGCCATGGCTCCGTTTGAAGGACTTTATGGGAGAAGGTATAGATCTCCGGTTGGGTGGTTTGTGGTAGGTGAGTTTGCTCTAATGGGTCCCAAACTAGTTTATGATGCCATTGAAAAAGTTTGACTTATTAGAGATAGGTTGAAGACGGCCCATAGTCGGCAAAAGTCCTATGCCGATAATAGGAGAAGCGATCTAGAGTTTAAAATTGGTGATTCTGTCTACTTGAAAATCTCACCTATGAAGGGTGTGATGAGGTTTGGTAAAATGGGAACCTTAGTCCGTGATATGTAGGCCCATATCAATATTGAAACGTATGTGGAAAGTTGCATATCAGTTAGACTTGCCAAATGAGTTGGCACTGGTTCACCCGGTGTTTCATGTTTACATGCTCAAGAAATGCATTGGTGATCCGGTATCCATCCTTCCTCTATAGGGTTTAGGAGTTGATGAGAACCTTTCTTATGAAGAGGTCCCGGTTGAGATTTTGGACCGCCAAGTGAACAAGTTAAGGAACAAAGAAGTAGCTTCCGTTAAGGTTCTATAGAGCAATCACTTGGTTGAGGGTGCGACATGGGAGGCCGAGGCCAATATGAAGTCCCGTTATCGTCATTTTTTTCCTTGTACTCCTATTCAAACTTGAGGTAAGAAATTCCTCTTGAGTTTTTAGTGCTTTGGGAGTCATGTGTATTGTATGAGTTTTTCATGATTTCCTTATATGGTGCATGTTATTGTGAGAATTCATGTTTAGTATTAAATGAGTTTTCATGACTTATATGTTCCTGTTGTTGAATTGCATTGTAGTATGATGATTGCAAATTTGGCTTCATGAGGTAAAATGATGAACATGCTTAGTTTTGTTTTGATGAAATGACATGTTGGCTTAATATTGTTCTGTTGATCTTGCTTGAGTTGGAGAAGGTTGTTCTTCCAATGTTTATGTGAAATGGTGAGTTTCATGCATACAGGTTTTGGTAGATGTAGTTCCTACTTCCATATGTAGCCTTGACTATGTCTTGTATTGGAGATGAAGTTTCCTCCTTTTGAATAGTGCATAGAGTGAATAGTGCATTTTTGAGTTTTGCACGTTTTGATGTTTCATGCATAATGGGTTGTTAGTCAAGGACTTCTAACTTAATTTGGTGCCTAGATTGTCATTCGGGGACGAATGTTCCCAAGTGGGGAGAATGTAACATCCCAAAAATCTAATGACCTATGCTAGAGCCTAACATGTAGGTAAGAGTCCTAAAAAGGGTAAACATCAAGCTAATAGTCGTAAAATGACCTCCCTAACCTAGTACTAAGTTTATAGTCCCTAGATGTCAAAGCAAGTCCCCCCAAGGGTCCTTGAGGAGGACCAAGGGGGCTGCCAAAAAGATGTCAAAAAACAGCATGAACCATGAGACTCATCCTACGAGTCGTAGGTTGACTCACGCCCCGTAGATGAAAGTCGTGAGTCCACACTTAGCTTCAAGAAACTCCCCCAAAACTTTTTAGTCTCAGCCCCATTTGACGCCTGGACAGTACGGGCCGTGGACCATACCACGCCCCGTAGAATGGGACTCGTGGATGAGTCCTGGACTAAGGCCAACAGACCAGCCTCAGACCCAATCCACGAGTGACCAGTACAGTCTGTGGATCAGTCCACGCCCCGTATATGGGGGCTCGTGGATGAGCTCTGCGAAGGCGGTCCAAAAACGGCTAAGGATCAAACATTACAACTAAGTCCTAATTAATTAAGTAAGGGTGGGGGCAGTTATATTTAGTTAATTTTGACTAGTATACGTACTTTTTAACTATTAAACTTCACTTAACTCCTCATAATTCACAAGACCTAAACTCAACCCACTTCCCTCCCAAAAATATTTTCTCCAAACTCCATTGAAGAACAAAGAAGAATGTCAAAATTAGGGTTCAAACTCCAATCTTTCACTCCAATTTCATGAGGATTTCAACTTTAAGGTATGTATGCTCTTCATTCTTGGGTTGATATCCCACAAGAAGTCCCTTCAAAGTGATTTTTTAAGACTTCAAAAATCTAGGGTGCTAATCATGGGTGTTCTTCCAAAATGATTTCTATTGTTCAACGATCTATTATGATTAATTATGATGGTTTGTGGTTAGATCATTGTAGTATTGATGGTTTTGATGAAAATTTCTCTTAGACCCATGGATTCCCTTTCTTCCTAGATTGTGAACTAAAGTGTGACTTGATTGGCCATGGAAGTTGATAATTGATTATGTTTATGTTTATTAAGTTGTTAAATCATGAAATCCCTCTATCTAATGATATAATTCTAGAAGTTTGGGTTGATGATTGGTTCATGGCGTTGAAGTGAAATTGGCTAGGGTTTGTATATGTTGATGTTGATTGTATATGAATGTGTTATTTACTTAGATAGTAATGATCTTATATCTATAGTGTAATTGTGGTATTGATGAAAGATCCCTCTTCCCTATACCCTTACACTTGATTATGCAAGGAGTATTTATGTATGTTATGATATGCTTGTCATATTGATTGAAAGGTCATGATCATGAACACACTATTGATAAGATGTGAAAGGTTTACTCACATGTGGATGATTCAAAGGGTGAAAGGACATTCCCACCTAACGAATCTTTGAGCTTTTATGATGTTATGTTGTCTTGAATGCCTAGTGCATTATTTTATGAATATGAATATAAGTAAAGACTTAACATAACTCTTAAAAGGAATTATGCTTAGCATCGACCGGGTATGAACAATGAGATTGTAGCTTTTACGTTAGAAAGTCCAGCTTCCCAATGAAAGTGATCTCATGAGATGGAAACCTTCTACGTAAGAAACTCCGGGTTACTAGGAGCAATCTCCCTACCCCATAACTATGTGCCCACATAGGTCATAGCTAGTGGATCCACCTAAAAAGTTAAATATGTTAGTTCTACCTTAGGCAAGTAGGACACCTCTTTCGGTGTGCGGGTAAGACACCGGATTCCATGTAGCTCACCTGGTCTATGTTGGTTAATGTTATTCTTCCCTATATGATATGCATAGGAACTGTGGTAAGAAAATGGTATTTAATTATGACTTCTTAAGGGGTACTACTTAGTGTGAGTGGGGGTATGGGACTTTACATACGCATTGCACAAGTAGAATATAAGAGGGGTTATGGTGAGGTTCTGTTATGATTATGACGACTTATTAATTATGTATGAAAGGTATGTGCAAATCTAATGTTGAGTTCATTGTTATAAGATACGAACATAAATGTCTCCTCTTTTATGTATGGTGGTTATGACTATGGTAAAGTATGCTATGTATGTTGTTTGTGGCCTAATTGTGGTACTTAGCATTTGGTAAGGTTATGGAATCTTACCTTTGCATTGCACTAGTATGACCTTGGGTAGCTTATATGTTGGATTGACTTGTGTTTCTTCATAAATGTGCATAATAGCTTTTAAACTTTATAAATGCATGATTTCAACAAAATGTCCCTTATATGCATGTTTTTAAGGATTTTGTGCACGGCTTCCATACTTAGTACAATTCATTGTGCTAACCCATATTTTCTACTTTACTATAAGTGAAGGTTCCGATCGTTGAGATTACTACTTCTTGAAGTGAAGCTTGGGTCGACTATTCCCTAGGCTTCATGAGTCCTAAAGTTCGAGGACAAGATGTTATTGATTCTCGTTTCTAGTTTACTTTTTATGTTCTAGACTATATTGTATTTCCTATCTTTGGAGACTTTATTGATGGAAAGGGCTTTGTCCCTATTTGTACTTTTATGTTAGATGGTGGATGAGACAAGTCTAATTGCCTATTTTCCTTTATGAAAAGATGTTGACTTCTATTGTAAAAGTTTTTAATTTTTCCGCATTATTCTATGTCTTTATGTTATGATGATGCTAAGGACTTGTACGATACCGCTTCGGTGTCAAGTACCCCATGTTACTTCTAAGGGGTAGCCCGTGTCCTGACAAACTTGGTATCAAAGCATAAGTTTTTTGGTGTAAATTTATGTTGATATCTCATGAACCATGTCTAGTAGAGTCTTGTTCATAAGAGTGAAGCTTTCCACACTTATGAATGAGAGGTTATAAGATGCTTAGGAACTTTTCGCTTCTGTCATTACTCTTTGGTTGTGCCTTAAGAGTCTTAACTCTATAAAGTCCTTTTCCTAACCTTTTTCTTGTGCATATAGGAATATGAGTATAAGATGAGCGGCAACAAGAAGAGTGGAAAAGGAGATTGCTAATGATGAGGGAGTTCCTCCCGAAGGTCCTCACACTCGTAATTATGAGTAGGCTATGACTAATGTTGAGATAAGGACAACTCTCCAAACATTGACTCATGCACTAATGGCTCAACTCACTAGGGATGCTAGAGTCAAAATGAACCCCAATGCAAGCACAACTGCTTCTAGGATAAGGGATTTCACAAGGATGAATCCCCTTACCTTATATGGCTCCAAAGTGGATGAAGACCCACAAGGGTTCATTGAGGAGGTGTTCAAGGTGCTAGATGCTATGGTAGTGTCTCCAAGAGAGAAGTCGGAACTAGCCACTTATAAATTGAAAGATGTGGTTCAAGTGTGGCATGAGGAATGGAAGGAAGAATGATCCATAAGCGGGCCCGGTGGACTGGGGAGTGTTCAAGATGGCCTTCCTTGATAGATTTTTACCTCTTGCGTTGAGAGAGAGAAAGATGCAAGAATTCATCAACATCATCCAAGGAGATATGACTGTGAAGGAATATAGCCTCAATTTCACCCAATTGTCTAAGTATTCCCCAACCATGGTGGCGAACTCTAGGGCTAAAATGAACAAATTGTTATGGGGATATCTGACCTAGTGGTAAATGAAAGTCATTTGGAGATACTTATTCCATGCATGAACATCTCACGTCTTATGGTTCATGCCGAGCAAATTGAGGAACAAAATCTCAAGAAAGTGAATAGAGAAGTGAAGAGGACAAGATTTGATGATAGTAATTCGTCTAAGAGTAGATTTGAGGTTCAAGGCAAACCAAGGTTTAAGAAGAGGTTTTCTAATCAAGGTACCTTTAACACTCCTAAGACAAACAAAGAGAGAGTGCCTACTCCTAAGCCACAAGGCGGTAGTGGTTGTGGTTCTTATGTTGATAGGCCAAATTGTGCAAAGTGTGGTAAGAGGCATGGTGGTAAGTGCCTAGTTGGCACGGATGGTCACTATAGTTATGGGAAGAACGGGCATATAATGAGAGATTGTCAACTGCTAAAGGTTCGAGGAAGAGAGGGAAAACAAGTCCCTCCTAGTCGCTTAAACTCCGAGGCTCCTAAGAAGAATCACTTATATGCTCTCCAATCTAGGAGTGATCGAGAGGATTCTCCGGACATTGTTACCGGTATGTTTAAAGTATTTTCCATTGATGTTTATGCATTATTAGACCCCGGTGCTACTTTATCATTTTTTACCCCTTTAGTAGCTATGAAATTTGATGTACTCCCCAAAAAACTAGAGGAACCATTTTCGGTGTCTACCCCGGTGGGTGATTCGATTGTAACTAAAAGAATGTATAGGAGTTGTCCCATTTCATTGTCTTATTAAGTCACTTTGGTTGATTTGGTAGAATTATATATGTTGGACTTTGATGTCATATTGAGGATTGATTGGTTGCATGCTTTTTTTGCTTCTATTGATTGTAGAACTCGGGTAGTAAAGTTTCAATTTCCAAATGAAGCCGTTTTAGAATGGAAGGGGGAAACTCTATTCTTAGAGGTAATTTTGTTTCATATCTAAAATCTAGAAAAATTATTTCTAAGCGATGTATCTATCATATTATGAGAGTTAAGAACATTGATCCCGAGGCTCCTCCTTTAGAGTCGGTCCTCGTAGTAACGAAATTTCCAAAAGTCTTTCCCAGTGACTTACCCGGAATCCCTCCCAAATGGGAAATAGACTTCAGCATTGATCTTTTGCCGGATACTCAACCCATATCCATTCCCTATTACCGGATGGCTCCAGCCGAATTGAAGGAATTAAAGGAACAACTCAAAGATTTGCTAGATAAGGGTTTTATTCAACCAAGCATATCTCCATGGGGTGGTCCGGTATTGTTTTAGAAAAAGAAAGATGGGTCCCTTAGGATGTGTATTGATTACCGCCAATTGACCAAGGTCACTATAAAGAATAAGTTACTTTTCATAGATTGACCTAAGGCCGGGCTATCACCAATTAAGGGTGAGAGGGGTTGACATTCCTAAAACAGCCTTACGTATAAGGTATGTTCACTATGAATCCCTAGTTATTTCTTTTGGTCTAACAAATCCCCCGGCGGCATTCGTGGATCTTATGAATAGGGTATTTAGACAATTTCTTAATTTGTTTGTGATTGTCTTTATTGACGACATTTTGATCTATTCAAGGAAGGAGGGTGATCATATGAAGCATTTGAGGGTAGTGTTTCAAGTCCTTAAAGACCACCAATTGTATGCTAAATTTAGTAAGTGTGAGTTTTGGCTACGGTCGGTTGCTTTCCTTGGTCATATTGTGTCAAGCGAGGGTGTTGAGGTTGACCCTAAGAAAACGGATGCGGTCAAGAGTTTGCCTGGACCTCTATCTCTAATGGACATAAGAAGCTTCTTGGGTTTGGCGGGTTATTACAGAAGATTTGTGGAGGGCTTTTCCTCTATTGCTTCTCCATTTACGGCTTTGACCCAAAATAAGTCTGAATTTGAGTAGTCAGAGGCTTGTGAGAAAAGCTTCCAAGAATTGAAAGATAGACTTACCTTCGCTCTGGAGTTGACCTTACCGGAGGGTACCAATGGGTTTGTAGTATATTGGGAATCTTCTCGAGTGGGTTTGGAATGTGTCCTTATGCAACAGGGTAAGGTGATTGCCTATGCTTCGACGCAACCTAAGGTACATGAAAAGAATTATCCGACTCATAATCTCGAATTAGCGGCGGTGGTGTTTGCTTTGAAAATATGGAGGCACAACCTATATGGGGTCCATGTAGATTCTTCACTGAGCACAAGAGTCTTCAATATGTTTTTACCCAAAAAGACTTGAATTTTCAACAAAAGAGGTGGTTAGAGGTTTTGAACGATTATGACTTGAGTGTCCTTTACCACCCCGGTAAAGCTAATGTAGTTTCGGATGCCCTAAGTAGATTGTCCATGGGTAGTGTAGATCAGGTAGAACATGAGAAGAAGGAATTGGTTCGTGATATGAAGAGGTTGGCCCATTTGGTGTCCAACTAGTGGATTCCACCAAGGGTGGAGTTATGGTCCATCATAGTTCCGAATCGTCCTTTGTAGTTGATGTGAAGTCTAAGCAACACCTTGATCCTATTTTAATGGAATTGAAAGAATCGGTTCTCAGCAAGTCCGTTGAGGCTTTCTCCCATAGGGGGATGGGGTGCTTAGGTACCAAGGTAGATTATGTGTTCTGGATGTTGATGGCTGAAGAGAGCAAATTCTAGAAGAAGCTCATGGTTCACGGTTTTCTATTCATTCGAGAGCCACCAAGATGTACCGTGATCTACGAGAAGTCTGTTTGTGGAATGGATTGAAAAAGGATAGAGCGGGTTTTGTAGCCAAATGTCCAAATTGTCAACAAGTGAAAGCTGAACACCAATAGCTGGGAGGTTTATCAAAATTTATAGAAATTCCCACTTGGAAATGGGAGAATGTCAATATGGACTTTGTGGCGGGTTTGTCTCGTACTCGAAGGCAACATTGTTTTATTTGGGTCATTATTGATAGGATGACTAAATCAGCCTACTTCATTCCAGTTAAGACTTCATTTTCTGCAGAAGACTATGCCAAGTGGTACATAAATGAGATAGTGAAGTTGCATGGGGTTCCCTTATCTATCATTTCGGATAGGGGTGCTCAATTTACTTCACACTTTTGGAAGGCATGCCAAAAAGGGATTGGTACCAATGTTAAACTTAGTACTGATTTCCACCCTCAAATGGATGGTCAAGCGGAAAGGGCCATTCAAACCTTAGAGGACATGTTGAGAGCGTGTGTGATTGATTTCAAAGGTAGTTGAGATGACCATCTTCCTTTGATAGAATTTGCCTACAACAATAGTTACCACTTTAGTATTGCCATGGCTCCGTTTGAAGCACTTTATGGGAGAAAGTATAGATCTCCGGTTGGGTGGTTTGTGGTAGGTGAGTTTACTCTAATGAGTCCCAAACTAGTTTATGATGCCATTGAAAAAGTTCGACTTACTAGAGATAGGTTCAAGACGGCCCATAGTCGGCAAAAGTCCTATGCCGATAATAGGAGGAGCGATCTAGAGTTTGAAATTGGTGATTCGGTCTACTTGAAAATCTCACCTATGAAGGGTGTGATGAGGTTTGGTAAAATGGGAAGCTTAGTCCCCGGTATGTAGGCCTATATCAATATTGAAACGTATGGGGAAAGTTGCATATCAGTTAGACTTCCCAAATGAGTTGGTACTGGTTCACCCGGTGTTTCATGTTTCCATGCTCAAGAAATGCATTGGTGATCCAGTATCCATCCTTCCTCTATAGGGTTTAGCAGTTGATGAGAACCTTTCTTCTGAAGAGGTCCCGGTTGAGATTTTGGACTGCCATGTGAACAAGTTTAGGAACAAAGAAGTAGCTTCCGTTAAGGTTCTATAGAGCAATCACTTGGTTGAGGGTGTGACATGGGAGGCCGAGGCCAATATGATGTCCCATTAACTCTTCATAACACATAAGACCTAAACTCAACCAACTTCCCTCCCAAAAATATTCTCTCCAAACTCCATTGAAGAACAAAGAAGAAGGTCAAAATTAGGGTTCAAACTGTCACGACCCGGGATCACCCCCTAGTCGTAACCGGCGTACTCGACCTCGAAGAGGTCTAATACAAGCCTCTTAGCATTCATTTATCGCATAGACACTAAAACCATAAGGAATTAAAAACTTTCTTTACCAAGAAAACATTTCATTAAAAA
>JAJOOF010022902.1:0-17971 GCA_029582545.1 Solanum lignicaule | reverse complement strand
GTTGTATCACTAGCTTCCTATATCACGACAAGGTATAGGATGGTCCTTAGGCAACGTGAGGTAAAACGTTGTATCACTAGCTTCCTATATCACGACAAGGTATAGGATGGTCCTTAGGCAACGTGAGGTAAAACGTTGTATCACCACTTTGTTTCATAGTGGTGGTTGTCGGTTAGAGGAATTCCCACAGTAAAAAGAACTTGGTTCCTCGAGGAGTTCTGCTTAGTGTGGATGGGGTATGGGACTTCATTCATGCATTGCACAAGTAGACTATGAGAGGAAGCATGGTATTTTCATGATATTATAAAATATGATTTTTACGTCATGTCTTAAGAGTTTTACAAGCTTTATATATTGCATGTGTCTTATTGCTTTATATATTGAGTTCAGTTAATTATGAGTTGAACAGAGCCAAGGTAAGTGTTCTCTTTTACTCCTTTCAAGTTTAAGTTGTGGTTTAGCTTTCTAGCTCGCATACTCGTACATTCAATGTATTGATGCCAGTTGGCCTGCATCTTATGACGATGCAGACACAGGTACCCAGGGTCAGCATCCTGCACGCCGTTGATCCAGTTGAGCACTCTAGAGTCAGTGGTGAGCCTCCTTGCTTTCCGGAGGACTCGGTTGTTTTGATCTTTTAGTTTTGTTTTAGTTAGGGTGTTGTGGGGTCTGTCCCAACATCCATCTTAGTATTGTAGAGGCTTCATAGAGAGTCAGTCAGTTAGTATTGAGTCTCTCATCTTTGTATTTATGTAAATATTCTATTTTGAGACTCGAGTTGCCTTTTGGCATGCTATGCATCAGTTGGTTGTTTTTATAACCTTTCATTGCATTGAGTTGTGCTGTTGAGTTAAGTTTCCGCTGAATTAAGAAAGCCAGGCCAAGGGTTCGCTTGGGGCCAGCAATGGTCTCCGAGTGCCGGTCCCGCCCAGGGTGTAGGCTCGGGGCGTGACACAAAACCCATAATCATTTTCTCGGTTCATTCTGCAAAGGAGAATTCTTCTCCTTCTTCATGACATGGCTACATTATCTAATTACCAATTATTATTTTTGGAGAAGACTTTTTCTAATTCCCAAATTTTGTAGAGAGACTTTTCATTAAAAGACTTGATCCTTGATCTTGCTGGCTTGTTAGATATCTGAGATGAGAAAATTGTTTTCGCTTTGCAAACCAAACAAGTTTGGGATTTCCCCGAATGTTTAAATTTTTCCAAACTTTCCATCATTGTGTATTTCGTTTTCCTCGTAAACCTCTTTCTTGATAGAGCCATAAATGTTGACATCAAAGATATTATGGAGCCAATAGGTTAACGAAGGATTTTGCACCAATTTCAATACTTCAAGGATATTTTAAACTATTTTCTGTTGAATAAAAACATATTTATGTAGGTGCCACATACGGTTTATGTAGGTGCGACAAGAATAAAAAGAAGTGGTACAAAAGACTTAATTGACCAAAGATAAATATATATTAAGTATGATGATAAATAACTATAACTTTTTTTCAAAAATGAAATAACATATATGATCCTTTTCCATCAAGTTAATATATGCAACACTACATTTGACTACACATTTCTAGAGAATATATATGAAAGTAAGACTATTTACAACTAATTAAGCACTCAGAAAATAAAGCAAAGACTAATTGGTTTACTTTCCAAGTCTCTCTTTCTCCCCATATATAAATATTTAAGTGAGACTTTATTGCTATTTAAAGTCTCAAAACCACATGTTATTAGTCATACCATTTTCCTACTAATATTTGCACTAATGATGAAAACCTTCACTTCTTTTCTCTTAACAATATTCTTGTTGCTTCACTATGTTATGTCCAGTTCTGTCATGACCAAAACCAACATTACTACTGATCAATTAGCTCTTTTTTCTTTAAAATCCCAAATTATTTCAGACCCTTTTAACTTCTTGAATGAAAGTGGTCGCACTCGCCCGCTATTTCTGTTTGTCATTGGGTAGGAGTCACTTGTGGTTCTCGTCACCAGCAAGTGAAGTCCTTGAATCTTTCCTACATGGCTCTTTCAGGAAGGATCCCCGTGATTTTGGAAACCTCACATTTCTTGTTTCTCTTGACTTGAGTGGCAACAATTTCCAGGGAAACTTACCTCAAGAAATGGCACGCTTGTGTTGACTTAAGTTTATTAGTTTTAGTTTCAACAACTTCAACGGGGAGGTTCCTTCTTGGTTTGAGTTCTTACACCGACTTCAAGTTCTAAATCTTGGATATAATAATTTCACTGGTATCATTCCCTCCGCAGTTTCTAATATTACTAGAATTTGGAAATCTTGTTAATTTGGAGAAGTTAGACATAGCGAGAAACAAGATTAATGGCTCTTTCCCAATCTCTGTATTCAATATCTCCTCCTTGCAAGAATTGTTACTGGGAAGGAACAATCTCAAGGGATCCTTACCACGGGAAATTGGAAACTTAACCAAGATGCATATTCTACAGCTTGACCAAAATATATTTACCGGTAAGTAGCAAAATATACATTTATCGGTATACTAGATTATTGAATCATCAACTCAGTTTATTCCATATTTCTTCAGGTGAAATACCCAAAGAGATAAGAAATCTAGTTGAGTTGGAGGAACTTAGTCTTTGGGATAATAGATTTGGCGGTCCACTTGATATCGAGATCTTCAACATATCAGGGTTGAGAGAAATTGATCTATATTACACAACAATCTATCAGGAACTCTACCATCGAACATAGGTTATGTCTTACCCAACATAGAATTTCTTTATCTGAGCAGTTTAACCAATCTTGTTGGGACCATTCCTCATTCTATAACCAATTGTTCAAAACTTACTATTCTAGAGCTTTCATACAACAAACTCACAGGCTTCATTCCCATTTCTCTTGGATATTTGACTCGTCTACAAGTCCTAAACTTGGAGGGAAACAGGTTAACCACTGATTCATTTTTAAACTTCCTAACTTCCTTAACCAATTGTAGAAATTTGATAAATCTTGTTTTATCTTTCAACCCTCTAAACGACATGCTTCCAGTATCTATAGGGAACCTTTCCACATCTCTAATGACGTTTTACGCCAGTAGTTGTCAAATTAAAGGGAGAATTCCAAATGAAGTTGGGAACTTAAGCAGCTTATTAGACCTTGATCTTTCTAATAATAACTTGATTGGATCAATTCCAATATCAACTCGTAACTTGAGAAACCTTCAGCGCCTCTACTTGCACAACAATAAACTTTCAGGATTTATTGGAGATAGTCTATGTAAATTGCAACATTTGGGTACCATTTACTTTGGTAAGAATGAATTTTCAGGATCTCTTCCTAATTGTCTAGGGAATGTTACTTCACTTAGAGAGATACATATGGGTTCCAACAAATTGAGTTCCAATATACCACCAAGCTTAGGGAATCTTAAAGATGTATCGTCTCTTGACTTGTCGTCAAACAACATGGTTGGCTCTTTACCTCTCGAAATAGGAAATTTAAAGGCTGCGACACTGATAGATCTGTCAATGAATCAATTCTCAAATGGAATTCCTATAGAAATTGGAGGATTGCAGAATCTGGTGCACCTTTCTTTGAGGCACAACAAGTTACAAGGATCTATACCTGACTCATTGAGTAACATGGTAGGTTTGGAATTCCTAGACCTTTCTCATAACAATATATCGGGAACCATTCCTATGTCTTTGGAGAAACTTCAAAACATGAAGTATTTCAATGTTTCTGTCAACATGTTGCATGGTGAAATTCCCTCGGGGGGTCCTTTCAAGAACCTCTCGAGTCAGTTTTTCATCAACAATGAAGCATTGTGTGGTTCTTCAAGGTTTAGTGTCCCGCCATGCCCCACATCATCAAAGCATAGATCAAATAGGAAAAAATTGCTTGTTCTATTTCTTATGCTGGGAGTTGCACTTGTATTTGTTCCTATTACCCTTTTGTTTGTATGGATAAGGTATAGAAGAGGTAAGAAATACCCTCAACAAGATGATTCATTGTCTATTGCAACGAGAGGAAGAATTTCATACTATGAATTGCTCCAAGCAACTGATTCTCTCAGCCAGAGTAATCTGATTGGTTCCGGAAGTTTTGGCTCTCTCTACAAAGGCATTCTCAGAAGTGGGACTGCTATTGCAGTTAAAGTGTTTAATCTGCAACTGGATGTGGCATTCAAGAGTTTCGATACAGAATGTGATGTTTTGCGCAACCTTCGCCATAGGAATCTCATAAAAGTCATCACTAGTTGTTCCAGCATTGATTTTAAGGCTTTAGTGCTCGAGTATATGCCTAATGGGAGTCTTGAGAAGTATTTGTATTCTCACAACTACTTCTTGGACATCAAGCAAAGACTAAGCATAATAATAGATGTGGCATGTGCATTGGAATATCTCCACCATGGCTGTTCCTCGCCCGTAATTCACTGTGATCTAAAGCCTAGTAATGTCTTGCTAGATGAGGAAATGGTTGCCCACCTAAGCGACTTTGGTATTTCAAAACTACTTGGTGAAGATGAGAGTGATTTATACACTAAAACCTTAGCAACATTGGGATATATTGCACCAGGTACGTCTCTTTGTTTTGCTAATTATTTGAACATTGATTTTTCCTGTTCTTTTTTCCCCACCAAGAAAGCATATTGCATCTTTATATTAATTGTTTGACTGTAGAGTATGGACTGGATGGATTGGTATCAACAAAATGTGATGTATATAGTTATGGGATCATGTTGCTGGAAACATTTACCAGGAGAAAGCCTAATGAGTTTGAGGGAGATCTTAGCTTGAAGCAATGGGTGAATTATTCACTTCCCAAGGCAGCAATGGACATTGTAGATGCCAACTTGATAACATCAACTGATAATCGCTTACAAAGAGAGCTAGATGTTGTGGCATCAATCATGAAAGTGGCATTAGATTGTTGTGATGAATCACCGACAAGAAGGCCAAACATGAAAGATGTTGTAGGGATTCTACAGAAGATCAAGATTCAACTTCTTGAATGTTGAGCATGTTCTCGAAATCAATTTGTTTGTTGCAAATGTTTGCTAAATTGTTGGAATCACTGCACAACTCTTTTTGTTTTCATATTCTTACCTCTTAAGTTCTGATTTCTTGATTTTCCACTTCTTGTTGCCATGTCCAAACTGTATTCTACAGTCTCTTTTTGTCACTTCTACAACATGGAAAGCTGGAGTAATCTCAAATGTCTCTGCATCAATTGCTAATTGCCCTTTTCTCCCTTCTTTGTTTCCTTGAATTTTCACTGTCCCGTCTTTTAACAAGACAAAGTTGAACCATCCCAAAATCTTGTGTCACTTCAACATCAAACACATCATTTTCCAAAATATCATGGTTATTAAAGAGCAGATCAGAGGATCAAATATCCAACTGTATAGACAATATCTGCTTGAGGTGATCCACAAAATTTTGTTACTTCAATTTGAGATTGACTACATATAAAATTCGGTGAAGAAAATATAAACATAACTCTACAAGTACGATTATCAATAACCCAACTCTCAAAACTTATACGAGGATAAGAATTTAGAGTGATTAGTACTTCCTTGACGTTCTTCAGAGTCTAACCTGATATATAAGTATTGGTCGCAGAAAGATACTGGAATTGGTGATCAACTTCTTGAATAAGTGTACTTGTAGATTAATGTGTTCAAGCAAACTTTTATGCACCTCAAGTTTTTACAGGATGTCTTTCTCGTCTAACCAAAATTGTGTAATTAATTTTGGTACAAAAACTTATCGTTGTTGGGTAACCATTTGTGAAACTCACCAATATTGAATGCAAACTTTTGTCATCCACAATGGAACAACTTCCATATGCCAAAGCAAATCCAACTATAAATGGGACAACATCAAACACAAAATTAGTAATTTTTTGTAGAACAGATCAACTTCCAATTCATTTTAAATATGACATCAACGCACTTTATACAAAAAAGATATAATACACCACTTGGATTGACACATCCTTGATCTGGGGAAGACAGGTTGTAAATAATGAACCTTAACTGCTTTTGGTGATGCTCGACAAATGCATCTTAGCAGTTCCCTCAACTGTTCCATAAAGCTTGTAACATTTCCTTTATCACTTTGTTCAATAATCATCTTCTCAAATTTTTTAGAATGAGATATGAGGACTCTTATTAAGTACATTTCAGTACTTGATCCCTTAAATTTCCTTAACCTCACTGTTTGAATCAATTTCAGAGCTTCATTCACACGGTCTTCTTCCATTGATAAGTAAGATAATAACTTTGCTGAGTCCCTCGATGTCTCATCAGCCTGAAGAAAAATATTCATAATAGTCAACCTAGAGGCTACATTCTTAAAAGATACATACATTTCAATTTAGGCGACATACTTAGACTGGACACTACAAATCTTCTTAAATATTTCAATTACTATTGTTTGAGATTGAAGTGGCGTAGTTATTGCTATTGCTCTTGGGGAAAAAAAATTACGGACTCGTTTGGAAGATATGAATAAATACATCAGATAGTACTCTGATGAACAACTATAGTTCACATCGGTTGTGGATTGAGACTTCGTCTCCTTGTATGATCTTGGAGAATGCTCAGAACATCATCTTATGAGGTTGAATTAATTAACTTCAACGTCCAATTCGATCATCAACGATATCTAATTTCACAAATTGATGGGATTACAAGCGGAGAAAAGGGTGAAATTATGCAAAGACTCCCAATACATATGCAGATTATATTCAGTATTCAATTTAATTATGAAATAAATGCCAGTTCTTGAATCAGTCCTAAATGTACTTGATTACCATAGCGTACAAGTTCCTTCAAACGATTCAATACAGCATGGGACGTTACTACTTTTCTTGCTCTGTTTCGATGTTCATCCTCTTGAGATTTGGAGAATTATCAATGATAACTTGTACCAAGTACATTTCAATAGCTGTCCCTTTGAATTTCCTTAACCTCACTGTTCGAATCATCATCAGAGCTTCACTGATCACATGGTCATGTGCCTTCAAGTAATAGAACAGTTCTGATGAGTGATTTCGTGTCGCATCAACCTAAAAGAAACAATAATATAGAACAAAATCAGTCAATACACATAACATTTACATAGAACTATACCTAATAACAAACTCAAAAAATATCGCTAAAGTTGTTTAATATTTAATAGAGGTACTAAATACAACTCTGTGTATAAGGAAAATGAAGGTTTCATATAAGATATATAATGCAATCATACACGAAATTAGAAATTTCACCAAGGGTATGCAAGATTCAATTATGTATACAAAGTAATACTTGATGTATTTCACAGTATAATTTTCCGGCAAACAATGTTTAACTGATGGACTTTAATCTACAGCTTTTGAACCTATGTAGCTCGACCACAACACTTGTTATTCACGATATGTGTCTTACCTTCTCAAGTAAATCTATGTCGAGTTCAACAAGCTTAGGACAATTCTGCAGTAGGCAAAGTAGACAGGAAAAACACTTAACAGAAATCTTCAATTCACAAATTTTCAAGCTTTGCAAGTTTAGTGATACATCAAGCCTATTTGTCGCAGGAACCGATCCTAAGTTCTGAAAAAACAACAAGAAAAATTAACATCTGAGATTTGATTACTTAGTATAGCAAAAAAAATTTTAAAAAAATGCAAGGTATTAGTTAATATTCTTGCCTTTAGGGATGAGCCATCCAAGCAGAGGTGCTTAATCCTTTCGAAGAATGGATTCACATTAAAACACTGAAACGTAACTGTATAGCTGGTAAGGATAGACAAGTTCACAAGTTTTGGACAAACCAAATTAACAGAATGAACATTAAAACAACACATTAACTCCAATGTCTCAAGCATTGGCAGAATAAGAGTTGCGTTATTTGATCCAACAGGACGGTCAATTGAAAAAAGTTTCAACTGAAGGCTAACAAGATTGGGGAATTGGGCCTCAACAGGCAGATTAAAGATACACCTCGATAGCTTCAAATGTGTCAACGTTGAACAAGTGAATATGCTATCAGGCAACACATAATTTCCATCAGTGTCCATATCTAGAGTGAACTTCTGGACACCATGATTCGAGACAAACATGATGAATTGATCCACATCTGACTGTAAAAGTGTATGTGACTTCGATATAAGATGGAATCCCCGAATATTTTCAGTATGTTGCATTAGAATTTTACAGATTATACTAGCAGCAGAAGCCCCAACATGATCAAAGAACAGGTGATCAAACACAAGATGTGGCAGTGTGGACCCTATATGTAGCCATTGCTTTGATAAAATGCTTGTTATTACGACATCTTTGATGGGCATGTTCTCTAGTATTCTATGAAGTATGTCATTAGGTAAATCACCAATAGTTGTTGATTTCGTTACATCACTAGCTACCTCGCATAGACTCATACTTCTTCTCTGAAATATTTTATATTTGACAAAACTATTTGATTGAACATGAATTGAAGAGCTATAAATAGTTGCTTTGCTAGTAGCAGTAGAAGGCAGAAAACCAATAGGCACTTATTCATTATTATAAATTCATTGAATTAGTGATTTTGTTCATATTCTCAATACATGAACTACTTATATTCGTGTATGTATATTCCATAGGTTCTATCTTCTATGAACCATTTTTTATTTGAATGCATCTATTTATTACACTTAACAAGGTGACCTTTGGAGTGATTTTTCAGCCTATATATATGGTTGTTCTTTAACCGGTTTTTGAGAGATAGAAAGACATTTAAATAAGATGATCTATACATTCTACTCTCCATATCTCTGGTCTATATTTCTCGTAGTATATTGATCATATTTTACAACAATAATATACCTGTTTTCCAGCCCCGCCATAATAATACTTACCCACAACTGATAGTATTTTCAGAAAAGGGACACTTACTTAAATAGGGATACTTACCAATGTATTGGGAATAAAAAATATTCTTAACAAAACGGTCATATGTAATGTATTGATATGTATATTCTCTTTTCTTTGCCAATAATGGACAGTTCACTATATGGCTTGTGTAGAAAATTATGAAAACACTCTGTTCATCAATCATGTGATAGAGATATATCTGAAATACTTGGAGATATGAGACTGGAAAACTTAATTCTTTGAATGGGACAAAGAGACGAAAGGGAAAGATGATCATGAGATTAAAATAGAGGATATTGAATGGGAAAAAGCGAGCAGATCATGAGTTTAAAAGACAGAGCATTCATGAGAGTTGAAGTTTCAAAAGCTTCCATTACATACTATTTTCCATATACTCGCAAATGGAAGTCACAAGCAATCACCAACCGAATACTGAAAATAGACAAACAAACAGACAATTGGAGGGGCCACAATTTGGCTCACTTAGTTCGAAAGAAACATTCCTAAACTTTGCAAAATTAAGAACAATCCTAGATTGTCAATAGGTCGCAAATTAGGTAACAGAGAAAAGATAGTCTAATTTCTTCACTGCTGTTGAAGTTTCAACAACAGCTTAATTCCTTCAGCAGAAAAACTGATCACTCCTTAGCTTCTTTCACAGGAGACTCAACTTTAATATCCACAGCATCTCCTTGAGAAGTGTTTCCATTTGATGCATCCCCCTGATAGGGCGTGATGCTGTAGACTGAAGCTGGATTAACCATTAACAACAAAGGCTCCTTTCTCGTGGATCCACGACCACCATCATACTCACGATAACGATGCAAGTACAAAGCCAAGGTTCCAACGTAGTCATCAAAACCAAACCTGTCCATGGCACAAAGCACGTCTTCAGCGGTGATGGTGTTGCGCTGATCACGCTGGCAACAATCGTTGGCTTCACCTGTTATGAAGCCTATGAACTCAGAGACACATTCTTGGGTGATCAACTTAGAGCCATCAGATATCTTGGCATGGGGAGGAAGGATCTTGTGCATGATTCTGATCACGTTTGCTGCTGGCATGAATCGGTCTTGCTCCCGAATGGTGCGTTCATAATGTTCTACATTGGCAGCAATTGTCTGGTAGAGATGAGCAGGCAGTTCCAGGCTCATCTCCATATCTTAATTTTACACAACAACAAAGCATCAGAGTGAAATGAAAAAGAAGTATTGTATATATCATCAAAATATTCGTCTACTTTCATCAAATCACATTTTCAAGTATTGAAGAAATTACAAAACTAATGGCGCGCAGATATATATGTTTCACTAATTATTAGATGGATATGAGAGTAATACTACTGTAAGACAGCACTATGAATTTTGGACAATATTCATGTAAACACCAAAAGCAAATATTATTTCAACAAAAAATATGGCCGGTGTGAATACAACGCTTCATATATAGTTTTCATCATCTATCTTATTTTGTCTGATCTTCAACTGACCCTCACATATATCCAAAATTGCCTCTGATATAGGAATATGACAAAATTTTATTGTAACGGACACTAATCTACCCACTGTTTTCATATATTCTATATTTGTAGTACTATTTGTTCTTAAAGTTTATATGCTATGCTTCTTAAACTATGGATAAAGAAATTCTAGCTACATTTTAATTAACTTCTTAAAAAATGTATTTTAATTTATGGAAAAAGCAGAGTATATGTATATAGGAGATCTCCTCAGATCTTAAGGTAATTTTTATGCCAAAATTAAAGCCTTTAATTTGTGCAATACAACTAGCTGGCTCTCAAACTTGCTACCTTTAGACAGTATGTTTCTCACTCTCTTTTTTATTTTTGTTTTTCGAGTGGAGACACGCGTAAAAAAAGGGTAGACAGGACATACTATAGGTTAAAAAGTTTGCATGTATGCCACTTGTTTCCATTTTGTCTTTACAGTTTCAAGAGAAAACCAGAAATGGCCGTATCGATCACCATTACCATGAATCGATCCATTGATCTTTGATATATAAAAAACTAGCTTTGCAAATATATATATATGGAAAAATATGCATATATAGTTCTTAGCTAATTAAAGATGATGATACAGCAAGCTAAGAAATGTATACAAGTTGCAGCTCTCCATTTTTACCAGATCAACTAATATATATATACACATTCAACAGGGCTAAAAGAGATAACAAAAAATTCCGAGGAATGGATTAAAACTATTGGGTCAAAGAACAATAATTAACTCTCCTGAAAAGAACAAGATCCTCTTCACAATGAAAGAGTGATGTGCACGTAGCCTTACCCCTACCTTGTGAAGGTAGAGAGATTGTTCTTAATAGAGACACTCGACTCGAGTAAGCATATCAAAATCAAATATATAAAGCAAATACAAAGTTTCACGGATGTTCCATCGGAAGGAGAATGCATTTGTAAAAGTAAAAGAGAAGCTAGGTAGCATACCAGGCGAAGGGGAACGGGCAGGGGTTGGTTGTGGGGATCTGCGATAGCTATGAAATCCTCCATTTCCTGAACCAACAAGATTACCATCATCCATCTCTCTCTCTCTCTCTCTCTCTCTCTCTCTCTCTCTCTACAGATATATATATATATATATATATAGAATGTGGCTATTAGCAAGTAGTAAGTTCCCATATTTATAGCGACAATATTTAAGAGAAAAGGGGGACACTTGGCAACACGGCATTGTGAACGAGAAGAAGTTATACAAGTTATATACTACTACTTCCTCCATCCCAAAATAAATGTCACTTTAGCTCATTTCACGCCCATTAATGAAAATAATAAATTGAAAGTACAGTAGTTCTTTAATACTAGAGTAAAAATGAAAAAACATACTAATTTTGTCTTGAATTCCTATGATGAAACTTATTTTGGGACAAGAGGAGTATATATTACTTACCGTTTAATTCAGCCATTTGGCCATTTCCCTAATACTTTTCTCCTTTCTCAACAATTTGTAGTTCCAAATTCCAATCCTATACAAACCATCCCCATTCATTCAAATTCTCACAAAAACTCTGTCAAGGCAGCACATTTTGATGAAAAAAACTCCTTATTTCAAAGTAGCTTTTTATAGACCCCTCAATTCATGTTAAGATATACTGCAGATGGTATGTGTTGCCTGATAACATATTTACAACATTGACACATTTGAAGCTATCGAGGTGTATCTTTAAGCTGTCTGTTGATACCCAATCCCCAATCTTGTTAACCTTCAGTTAGAGCGTTCTGCAATTGACAGCTCTGTAGGATCAAAAAAGCACTACTGACAGACTGTATTTTGTGTTGATGTTAATTCTGTTGGTTTGATGTCTCCAAAGTTTGTAGTTTAACTTTTGTAATTGACAGTATTCTTTCATAACTTACAACAAATTACATTTAGTCGTTCGTCAAAGTGTTATCTGATGTATTAATACACATCTTCCTCATGTATTGGTAAATTTATTATTTTTACTCTAGAGTAGTAAGTGATGATTACAGTTCTACAAATAAAGCTGTAACATAAGTACCAACCAAGCAGGCAGCATCTTCAATCTAAATTACCTAAAGAGGTTGTCCAACGTTCTTTTTTTTCAAATGTAGGTAATTCAATCATAAACGCTATCTGATTTCACAAATTATAGGAGAAACTAGTATACTTGTATTAATCAATGTACCAAGTTGATCTAAAGAATTTTGGTAGACATAAAGTCAGAAACGAATTAGCAAAGATATACTGCAAAATCCTTCAATTATCAAGAAAAGCCACAGTTTAAGTGATCATAATAAGGTGACATACAGATTTCAAAACCCAAAAACAAATAAAACATCATAAGTTCAAGGCATATATTAATTGATAAATTTTAATCTAGGTACTAAAATTATTTCTTTAGCATCAGCATAACACATGATAAGCAATTTAATGCTGAAATATACTCTAAACCTGCTTAGATTGCTTTGAGGAGAACTTCTCCACAAGCTTAGCCAGTTTGAAGTCGAATCTCTTCTCAATTGCAATTGCCTCTTCCAAGAGTTTGTGTCTCCTCTCTTCATGAGCTCTAATCAGATTTTCCCTCTCAGCTACAAACTCCTCCTTGTCTTTGTCCTGAAGTTTGACAAAATTCTCAGCTTTCTCTGCCCTAACTCGATGATCCTCAATTGTTGGGAAAGCATTTGCAAAAGATTGTTGGAAAATCTCACAACGTTCCTGTTGTATCTTCTCGGATTTGTCCTCCTCAGCAGTCCCGGCATAGAGAAACTTGTTAATTTGATCCTTGAAAAAGTTCTGTTGAGACTCCATCTCTTCCTTGTTCTGTTCACAGTGCATCTTCATTTTCATCCTAACGATCTTGTTCTCTTCCACTGTCTGACTGTGCTTTTCACTCACCAGAGTAAGAGTCTCCTCAAGAGTTTTAGATAATTTTTTGTTCTTAGCAGCTTCCGTCTTGAACCATACAAGCTGTTGATTATCCTCTGACATCTGCATCGCTGGATCTCGAACAGTTTCATTATATGATTTCATCTCGAACTTCAACCTTGCTTTTCCATGTGAATGTTGGTTGAAGTTTTCCATGTCTTTTTCCTCTGCCATGTAACCATAAAGCTTACGTATTCCCCCGGGATAAAAGCGAACTGGATTGCGTTCCCATGCATCCTTATCTCTTCCTTTTACAGAAAACTGTTCACAGAGAACCTGAGCCTGTATGTATCCCATAGCAGTGGCCTCAAAGATCAATACACTGATGCCACGATGGCCTTGTGGACCATATGAATGTCGAACAGAGTTGATAAGAGTGCAAGAGCTGAAATACTCGCGTAGCTCCTGATTTCCCATTCCAATCCGCTTTTCATTGTCGTCTTTCGCAAGCGCCGTGTTCATGATAATCACCATCGGTGGCCAAAAAATTTCCTTATCTTCATATTCAACACCATCCCATTGTCCATACACTTCACTTGCAGGAACCACAGTAGTTCCTCTCAAACGCAGCTCCTCTGCCAAAAGTTGAGCGAGCTCTCTGTGTAATTTAATCCTTGATCCACCTTTCGTTTTTGTGTGGAGCACCAATGATTGCAACCCTGTAAACCACATAATTTCACCTGGACCACCTTTGCAGGCAGGGCAGTGCCACCGTTGTTCAGGATCATTAATCTTAGTAATAGTCAACTTGTCAAGACATTCAAAAAGCTTCTTAAACCAACGACTTTTCCTGCGCTCCTCAAAACTCATTTCTTTCCCATCTGAGTGATCATCAAAGTCATCACCACTCAGAAATTCATCTTCATCACTGTCATCATCAGGCAAATCCAATTCATCATCCTCCCTATCAGATTCATGGGCCATAACATCATCATCAGAAACGGGGGAATTGGATGATCCAACATTGCTACGCATTCCCAATTTCTGAATAACATCTGAATGACCCCAAGATTTTGAAGTGGGATTCTGAGGAATCCATTGCTTCTTCCCAGCACTGCTACTTCCGTCATTGTTCTTGGATTCCCTAGCACACACAAGCCATTCATCATTTTGATCAGATTTGATGCCCAGATCTCCAACACCCACATTTATCTCATCAAACCCAAATGTTTCGGAGGTAGTTTTCTTCTTTGCTGATTCATTACCAGGCTTTCCAACTCCTTTATTGCTGCTGGAACTCATATTTGAATGAAATAAAAAAGATATGAAACAAATCGACTAGAGAAGGAAGAGTGAGAATGGAACTTGCTAGTCTCACTACTTTGGATTTTATAACTCTTTGGGTAATTCTTCGGAACGTTAATCCACAATACCACAAATAGTAACAGACTTTGTAAATTTAAAGCTAGCGTTTAAGCTAGGCTACATTTTCATAGCAGGAAAACTAATAATATACAGATCAGAGGCAAGAAGGAAAGCAATATGTATAATTGATTACAAAGGATTCACATAAAACAGGAGTATATGGAAGATCTAGAATCAGTTATGAATGTCTTAGGATCCCTGTAATTTTTGTCATAGGATTGAAGATCTTCTGTTATACTCTCTTTAATCTGTAATTAGGAATCTATAACATGTTGTGGCAGGTTTTGATTTTTTGGAAATAGAAATACAAATGTTACCTTATCAAAAAAAAAAATAAGGATTCACATAAAACAGCAATCTTTAGTTAATTTTTTCCTTTCGTGACATACAAACTATGTAAAATTTTAAAGGTTCGACAAAAGCTATTGGGTTCATCTGAACTTGTAACCAAAGATAACCAAAAACCGGTCTTCATAATGAACCTGTAACCAAAGATAACCAAAAACCGGTCTTCATAATGAACCTGTAACCAAAGATAACCAAAACCCGGTCTTCATAATGAACCAGTAACCAAAGATAACCAAGAACCGGTCTTCTTTAACTTTATGAGGATAAAAAGTATGGTATGAAAATAAGAAAGTAATAGGAAAGATCCAAATGATTGAGAACTTCAATTTCAATGTATTGTAAAGGAAGCATCTTATAAAACAAAGAGAACACAAGACTACATCCAATTCATCAATTTCAATATATTGTAAAGGAAGCATCTTATAAAGCAAAGAAAACACAAGACTACATCCAATTCATCAAGATACGCAAAGATCATATTTTCCACAATGATCATGAAAGGATAGCCTTGTCGACATTTTACCTCTTCGTGCAGCCAAGAATTAGGAACAATGTGACTAAATTCAGGATGACTCAATGCCAGGTAAAAATGTATTATAGTGAAGTGATAAAAACACATTTACCTCGAGACTACGGGCATTCAAGTGGAGATCAGATGTTCAAGAGCAGAAAAAGACTCAAAAACCTTAGCAATGACACATTTCCTACCCACAGTATTAAACAATTTTCAAGAGATATTAGAAGTAAGTGTTTATTGAGTGATCCCGTAGCTCAACCAACATCATCCAATTGAGGGTGCCTGAACAAATGTTATTGTAACACTTTGTAACTTCGGAATAACTCAACCTGGACCATCAATAATTTCATATGTGAAGTGAGGTACCTATCCTAATTAAGGAAAATCGAGTTTGGGAGGAGTGAAAGTAACTTGACCGTAAGGAGACCGTAAGGAGAGGAGTGAAAAGCCAGGATGGCTTGGTAAGCAAGCAATCCGTTATGTGGGCGAAAACTCCAAGTTCCTAGTGGCCTTCAAAGGCTATCTATCATTCGTAGGACGAGAATTCCAACCTGCCTCCTTGGGACTTAGCTCTGAAGATGAATTTCCGATTAACCGATCGATTAGAAGAACAGTTAGAGGTAGGAAAAGATGCTGACACCGAACGATTAAAGAATTCTCCGTTCCAACGCTTCAAACCATTCACCAATTGGAACTCCATATAAAAAGTTATAGTAAGTGTTTTACTAAACGTCGAGCATTTAAAAATTGAACTAAGAGTTCAGGAAATAGGGGCAGCGCTATGCGGAGCAGTGAAATAGGCAGTGTGGTGTAGTGCCCATCACACTGAAAGTCCCAGCGATGGGCAGTGCGGTGCGGTGAATGTGTAGAAGTGAAAAATGGTTCGAAAATATGAGGAATCTTACCAGCTCAATCGATTGGCTATTTCACCTTGTTTCCCCTTCGCAATTATAACATCTAGGGTTTCTTCTAAAACATCTAAGGTGAGTTTTTTCTCGATCCCCAAATTATAACATTGTTTTATCGTAAATAAACACATAAATTATCATCCGAATCTATATTCCAATCATTTGATTCAGTAGCTTTGAAGGGATATTTTGTGAACGAATTCTAGAGATAGATTGTTGAACATCTAGGTTTGGGCGTGAGGTTTATTAGTGAGAGATTAAGATATGTCTATTTTTTTATAATCTTCTTCTCACGTATGTCAATTTTGAAAACCTTCTTTCGAAGTACGTTATTTTTCCACATATCTAGTCTCTTATTCAGTGGCAAAGCCACCTTATGCCATCCAGAATTTCTGATACATCAATTTCGATCCTGTTTAGAAGAATAATTTGTGATTTGCACTATTTATGTATGCGTTGTTTTGTGACTTACATTTTATTCTAATATTTTTAATGATTTACACTCTAATCTTTTAAGTTCTTTGCAAAATCATTAAAAAACTCTTTTTTTTAAATTATTTTTACAATAATAAAATATGGAATTACATATAAAGAAAAATAGAAAGTGATTTAATTAAAAATAAAAGTAATATTAAATACAAGTCATTTACCGTGGTATTTTCCATTAAAATGAAGAATAATTCATCGTTTCTAGTTCTTTTTCATGTTTTAGACTCAACATTAATCTCTCTCGTGGGACAATAATTTTTTGAAGATAAATATCTTTCATTTTGGCCAAACAATTGTTTCCTTTGTTTAAATAGTGATAATGCTACTCCATCAATCCATTACACCCACTACTAAAAAATTATCAAAAAACGACGGTCAAAAGCGACGGACTGCGTTACTTTTTTGGTCAAAATCGACGGAAAAGTGACGCAATCAATTCCGTCGCCTTTTAGCTCGACGCTTTTCAAAAAGCGACGGACAACGTCGTTTTTAAAAAAGCGACGGCCTGCGTTGCTTTTAGAGACGGACTACGTCTCTTTTAGCGACGGACTGAGTCGCTTTTTTACTATATTTTTTTTTGAATTTTTTTTAAAAAAGCGACGGACTGCGTCGCTTTATTTTAATTTTCATTTCTTTTTAATTTCTAAAGGGCGATGCAGTCCGTCGCTTTTCTAGAAATTTAATTTTTGAAAATCCTAGAAAAGCGACGGATAAAAGGACACTGTCCGTCGCTTTTCTAGAAATTTTATTTTTAAAAACCCAAAAAAGCGACGAACAAAACCACGTTGTCTGTCGCTTTTCTAGGTTTTTAAAAAAATTAAAACCCAAAAAAGCGACGGACTAAACCACGCTGTCCGTCGCTTTTTCTGCAATATTTTTGACAGTAGCAGCTCGCAGCTTCTGCTGCCCACCTGCAAATGCACTTCAATTCAATTCTACACTATTCAGTCCAATCAAACACACACAATCATGAGGTCGGTATCACATTAAATTTTAAGATAAATAAAAAGTAATCATGTTAATTAAATAATATTGACAT